>JBBMOC010001297.1:0-12771 GCA_037975185.1 Centropyge bicolor | reverse complement strand
ACACACACACACACACACACACACACACACACACACACACACACACACATGTTTTGTCTCACAGATGCACACACTCTATGCTTTAATCTCTTAGCAGCTAGTTATAATCCATTAAAATAGGCACTGCACACCTCAAAGCTGTATTGTGATGGAACACATCAGTGCTTGGGATAATATTGACATTTCTGGCCACATTTATCAGCATTTCATGTGTGGAAAATGTCTCAACACATCATCTACTGTTAAATCATCCAGAACCTCGCGAGGCCAAGGAGTCCGTTTGGGACGCATTTAAATCATGGAACTTTAGAAAGAAGAAATTTAGCACCATTTAATCACAGTTATCACAGCACACACCCCCTCAGTGGAAGAACAAGTGAGAGCAGCTGCGGGTTCTAGTTCAGCCAGCTAACCCAGTAACACAAAGCACACACACCCACAGCAGAGAGCAGTGACTGCCAGGCTGGGTAGCTGATTCACAGTCAAAGTCTGAAAGGTTTGTTCATGATGCCTATTTTGGTTGCGCTTATATGATTATAGCCTTTAACAGATTTGTTTATTTCTTACACTAAAAAAAAGCTAACAGAGCTTGTTGAATAAGCAAACTTGCCTCTCACAGCTGGAACTACATGTCTGATTTTAATGTTAAGCATCGGTCTAACGATGGATGCTCTTGAGCTTCATTGTGGGAAATGTAGGATCCAGTTTTTCTGGACTCAGCCCATACTTGACTCTAAAAGCCAGGATATCTCAGTCAATTTCTGTTATAAATCTCCCGTCATTGTGGATGTGCAGTACTGAAGTGCCCCTTTAAAAGCACGCTTATTTTTTTTCAAATGAATCCTAAATAACATCCTGAACTTCTATATCTTACATTTTCTCGATTGAATGGAACAGACACACAAGTGCCAGTAAAATAAAACTTAAACAAACACATGTACACCTCAATACAAACATGGAATCACCCCTGAATAACACAAGACCTAAAACTACTCAAAGAATGACACAGTGACTCCTGCTCTAACCTGTCCACTCTTTCCCCCTATTAGAAACTGATTGCGTATGGCCACATCACAGGAAACGCCCCAGACAGCAGAACCCCGGGCAAGAGGCTGATCGACCGGCTGGTGGAAACCATCTGCAACTGCTTCCAGGGCCCACAGACCGATGAGGGAGTGCAGCTACAGATCATCAAGGTACAGATCACCACCTCTCCGTCCATCTGCCGGCATTCAGATCCTCCAGCTGTCAGTGTTTATTTGAGACCCGAGCAGGTCAAACATCGAGGACTGAGACACTGGAGTCCTTTCAGTCATGACTCACAGTGATGAAATGAAATGAATCAGTTTATGCTTGTTGTTTATGTTCTCAAGCGAGGAGTTAAGGAAAATGATATATTGACCATTAAATACAATTTCATGGGATGTTTGCCATGCCATGCCTTTTATGTCTTTATCACATTGTCAGTCACTTTAAACCCATCTTTTAATATTTGATTATCTTAAAATAAAATCTAATTCTGTTGCAACAGCTCACTTTGTTCACTAACCAGTCTGTGGTTCTGTGCCTGTGGTCAGACTCGTCCAGCCAGTGACTTTCTTGTAGCTGTATGTTTCTGATAATGGATATGAAGGGATTTTAGACTGCCATCCTTAATTTGTTGCACCACAATGAATCTAAAAACCAGAAAAACAATATCCAGTGCAGTTATTTGGATTTTTCGAGAAAGTATCTTCTGTATGTAAGGTTTAGCCATGTAATACATTCTTATATTTATTGACATGTCCTGGTGACTTCTTTGACTTGATAACCTGCTTTGTGTTTGTACAGTAAGTATAATCTACCACGTACTGAAGTGTCCTCTCAGTGAATGAGATCCTGTTTTTTTGAAAAGGGCAAAGTCTCCCCTGTTGTAAGAAGCACAGTTTTATCACTGTTGACAAAAGATTTATAGGCCAGATTAACTACTTAAATGTTTGGATTGCGTTCACCACTGAAGGAGACCTGAATGTCAGTGTAATCTGTCTACACTGACATGTTCAAGCTTGAGCACAATCGAATATGTAAATGAATCAGCCATGTTTCTCATAATTGTTTAAAAATGTGAAACTGAGCTGACAACAAACAATTCTGCACCAAGCTCACTGTAGCAGACTTTGAGAACCAGACATTTGTTGCTTTAATGTGCCACATTAAGTGGAGTGGTGATTCAGCAGGTGCAGCAGCATCTTCTGAATAAGATATGTTGTCTGATAACTGTTGACTTCCTTCTCTGTCTGCCTAGGCCCTGCTGACGACTGTGACCTCCCCGCACATAGAGATTCATGAGGGCACGGTGCTCCTTACAGTCAGGACCTGCTACAACATCTACCTGGCCAGCCGCAACCTCATCAACCAGACCACTGCGAAGGCCACACTCACACAGATGCTCAACGTTATCTTCACACGCATGGAAAACCAGGCCGTAAGTTCCACTTTTTATAGTGTTGACATTGCTCTGTGTTACACCTGTCTGTAAAACTTGCCTTCTTCTTTGGGAAGCATGAGAAATGTATTGCTGAATTCCAGATTCTGCCTGGCTGTGGATGTGATATTTACTGGTTGGCTGCTCACTACAGCACCTAAGATAAGAGCATTTACCAGAGAAGCCCCCACCGGGATGAACCTGCTGCTTTTGCCAGATATGACAGATGCTCAACTTAACCACAGCAATTTACTGCACCTGAACAACTGCTGCATGTAGTTGGTGTGTCGGCCATTAAAAGCTCCTGTGTTTAATCATAACAGCCCCGGCCCTAGCTACAACCTTGGCAACAGCAGTACTCAGACAGCCATGCCTTGTTCACCTGATCTCAACTAAAGTTGACTCAGTCAGTTTTTATTTAAACTCCCTGTCAGCCACATTCCACTGTATAAAACTGTTCCTCTGCATGGCTCCTCTCTGCTGCCTCCACAGGCACTGGAGGCTCAGGAGCAGGAGAAGGAGCGACTGCGTCTGCCTCAGCAGAACCCGTCCCCAGTCCCAGGTGGTCGGAGGTCTGGCTCGCCCCGGTCTGAACGGACGCCTACCCCGGAGCCCCAGAGCTCCCCGTCCCCTGCAGCCAGTTCTCCAGACCTCACTACAACCAACACCAACAGCTCTATGCCCCCACCGCCGGACCAGGACCAAGCGGCAGACACACCATCAATCAATGGAGAACCGGAGGGCGGCAATGCTCCGATGAATGGAGGAGCAGAACCGGTCACACCATCAAGAGGTATGTGTCGTCTTGCACCTTCAGTTCTCAGTTTCAGTTGAAGCTCTTTTTATTTCTTTTTCCCTTCGAAGAGAGTCTGAACTGTGGATTGTGCAGCTTTCATATAATAGCTTCTTTAATCTTCTTGAGTCTTTGATGGCTCCTCATGCTCTTTATTTGTTTACATCAGATTCAGTTTTTGAAGAAGAAGGTGTGGAGACGCCTCCTGCAGCAGCTCAGCCACCCGAGGAAGGGAACAAAACAGAGAGCAGTCCAAATTCAGCAGGGTCAGAGGAGGGAGAGCATCAGCCGACACAGATGCACAGTGGAACAGGTCAGTCTGGTCAATCTGCTTGTCTATTCTCATTTTAGTTATTCTCTCTTTTATCTTTTCTGTCTCTTTTTCTTCTGATAAATGTCAAGAAGCTTCTCTGTGACCGTGTTTGTCTCTCATGGTTGTGACCTGAAAATGTCCATTCTGGCCTTTCCTGCAGGAGGTGAGCACCCAGCCCCCCCTGTCCCTGAGCAGACAGATGTGCCCGCCCCAAGAGTCAGAACAGAGGGTCAGCAGATGAACGGCATCATTGAGGACCGCTCCTCTGTTTCCTCCACAGATATGCTGGTGAGCAGTGTTAGTTATTATTATAAATCAGTAGTGTGTTGAGGAGACAGCAGCCTCCCCACTTGCCTGTATGAAATAATTAATGTGTTAGTCTCCTGATGTGACTGTTTTATGCAAAAAAAAAAAAAAAACACAGCAAAGTGACCCTAAATTAAAAAATATTGTTTATTGCCAATTGAAATTAAAGTTTAGCATGTATGCAGACAGACCCATCTATTAAAAAAATGTTTTTCACATGTGAGACATGGCCAGAAAGAGTACTTCCTCTGTGTAGAAATATTCTACTTCTTTGATTTTTCTCAAGCAAAACTGAGCATCTACACTGTTTAGTTCCTCTCATCAGTCACAGTCTCACTGCACAGCCAAGACAAGTTACACATCTGTAATGGTTAGATGCCACCTCCATGTCTTTGAACATGATGGAAAATGAGTTAGTAGTGACATGCATAGCTGCTACCAGAATGTAATGTAAAATGAGTTTAAAGTAGAATTTTTAAGGGAGTAAGTTAACCCAGCTGGTAAGATTCTCACCTCCAGTTTCAGGTCTTTCAGACACATCTGGAACTCTGCCACAAACCCCAATCAATATGGAAATGTCCCAGCACAGAAAGGACAAATCAGAGCTGGTGCTTTCCTTTTGTGATGTAGATATATAGATAAGATGTGGATAAAAACTAAGACTGATTTTCTTTGTCTGTCTCAGGATGCCGAGGCCCTGCAGGGACCCCACAGTGCTGCCCGTTTCTCTCATATCCTGCAGAAAGATGCCTTTCTGGTGTTCCGCTCTCTGTGCAAACTCTCCATGAAGCCTCTTGCTGATGGTCCCCCAGACCCAAAGTGAGTGTTTTTGTAATATGACAGTCCTTACCTCTAAATGCACAGAAACCTGGATAATCAGTCCTTTTTAAGTCTGACCTTATCTCAGTCACATTTTTGTTTACATCCCATCATTCCTACATTTTGCCCAAATAAACATCGATGCCTTCGGCTCAGACGCAGTGGTTCATCTAAGTCTCCAAAGGTTAACTTGCCCTTTTCCATCCTGGTGTGGCTCTGCCATCTCTAGTTACTGTAACATTAGACCTCGAGCCAGGCAGTGTGAATAGGCCAAAGTAAACTGAGCCCGGAAGAAGTTCACAAAGAACTCTGGCTCCGAAGTCTGGCTTCCAATAAATAAATACAGTGATGAAACACCATTGTGCCCAAGTATCTTGTGTTTCACTCAACTTAGAGTGAACATGAAACACCATTTATTGAGGGGACACATCATTTTCTGCTGAGCATGTTCCAGAACTGCCCATTCAAAAGTTTATTTCCTTTATATTTACTCTGAAGACGTATCATCCTCTCCTCTGCAGGTCCCATGAGCTGCGGTCCAAGATTGTGTCCCTGCAGCTGCTGCTCTCTGTGCTGCAGGGCGCCGGGCCAGTGTTTCGCACCCATGAGATGTTCGTCAACGCCATCAAACAGTATCTGTGTGTGGCACTGTCCAAAAATGGCGTCTCCTCTGTGCCTGAGGTCTTTGAGCTCTCACTGGCCATCTTCCTCACCCTGCTGTCCCACTTCAAGGTCCACCTGAAGATGCAGATTGAGGTAGAGGACGCAGAGTAACAGTAATAGACTGTGTCACCAGTGCTGAGTTAGTTATCTGGCAGACCTTATACTGAAGAGGGAAACGCACCTGTTTTAAAACTTTTCTGTTAACATTTATGTTGGAGGAGCTTGTTTGATTAATCTATAGTTAATTGATCTCCTCTCGTCCAAAATGCATCAGGTGTTTTTCCGGGAGATTTTCCTGACCATTCTGGAGACGTCGACCAGCTCCTTTGAACACAAGTGGATGGTTATCCAGACACTAACACGCATCTGTGCAGGTACCACTTATACAAGAACATGCACAGTCACATAAAATCTGCCCTTTGCAGACATGGAATAAATTGAGCTGTTAAAGTGATGGCTTTTATGTTACTTATGACTTTATTTAGACATGACAAGATGTGGGGCTCATGTATCCATTAGCTGGACATATAAAATGTAAACATGTGGATGGAGACAGCTGGCCTGCTGATGACTGGGGTTGTACGAGGGTTAGTTTGAACCCTTTTTGCTCTACATGGCAACAGCAAAAGATCCTTTATATGCACTGATCTGACACGAATAATCTCCTCAACACCTTGAAATTGGCTCATTCACAGTGTGTTTGATACTTTATTAAACTGAATCTACTTTCTTTAAGCAAAGGACATGATACTTTGGCGAGAATTTTATTCCAGAGATCATAATAAGTTGGAACAGGATGTGCAGTGAATCTCTGTGTGTGAACCTGTTCTGCTTCAGCCTTCATGTTCCTCTGACAGAATTAGATTCAGATGTGCAGTGCTGGAAGCGTTGCAGTAAGATTGCTGTTGCAGCTTTAATGTAAAAGTGACTCGGCACTAATTCAGACATAAGACCAACGTGTAAAATTGCTCTCACGTTTACTTTACAGAGTGCATGACTGAATGAGGCTTAACTCTCCCAGTTATAGCTGCTTCTTCATGACTATTCTGTTGTTGTCAGCAATGCTGGAACTGATCAAAAACTACATGTTGTAGTGTAGTACCCGGAGCTGCTGCTGACTGCAGGACACTAGCAGCTGGTGGCAGTAAAGGTAGCTGATAAAAAGATGTCACTGCATGACATAGTGACCTGCATTGACGATCATCCTGCTACGTTGTCTTTTCTTCTAGTGTAGCTCTGCTGCAATTCAAGTCATTATTGTAGTAATTACTGATCTCTTCAACGAACGGTGCACAACCCTGATTCCAAAAATGTTGCAGTGTAAAACATATATAAAACAGAATGTAATAATTTGTTTGTATATATACTCAATTCTACTAGTCATTTCAAACTCAAAATCAACGAAAACAGTATAAAGACAATATATCTAATTAACTTCATTGGTTATTGTAAATATGTGAAATACTAAAAAAACACCTGTTTGGATCATTCCACAGGTTCATTGGTAAATGGTTGTATTCTGTTTTTACATATGTTTTACACACACGTTTTGGAATAGGGGCTGTATCATCAACCTGTTCGATCTTAAGAATACAATTTAAAAGCTTTTGTAATCCACGCCCCCTCCTCCAGATGCCCAGTGTGTGGTTGACATCTACGTCAACTACGACTGTGACTTGAACGCCGCCAACATCTTTGAACGCCTTGTCAACGACCTGTCGAAGATCGCTCAGGGCAGGAGTGGTCAGGAGCTCGGGATGACTCCTCTGCAGGTACACACACACACACACACACAGCATTCAGTGTCACTATGTTGTGTATTGTGAGGAACACCATAGTAGGTTATCTTTCTGTTCGGAGACACAATAACTTGAGCACCTAGTTGCAATGTGATCAAGCATAAGACTGGACCCTTGTCACCTTTGCTTCTTAGTCATATTTTGTTTGTTAGACCACTTACATTTGTGAGTTTGTGTTCTATTATATCCACAGGAGCTGAGCCTTCGTAAAAAGGGTTTGGAATGTCTGGTGTCCATCCTCAAGTGTATGGTGGAGTGGAGCAAAGACATGTATGTCAATCCAAACCTTCAAGCTAACTTGGGTAAGTGTGTAGTGAACAGGAAATATGTCAACACTGCACAGAAGTGGGATGAAATCTGCACATATGTAACTACTGTATGTATGTGTGGGTGATTTGTTTGCAGGCCAGGAGCATCCATCTGATAATGAGGGAGGAGATTTGAAGCTTCCAGAGCAGCTGGTGGGACGTCGAGACAGCATCAGCTCGCTGGACTCCACCGTCTCCTCCAGCGTCCCGGTTTCCCAGGCGGACCACCCGGAGCAGTACGAGGTTATCAAACAGCAGAAGGACATCATCGAGCACGGCATCGAACTGTGAGCCCTTTTTCTCAGCCTCGTTAGGGTTAATTAGGATGATGATCCTTTGTCGATGGGATGCTCCCCAAGTATGACAAATGTTCACTTTCATACTTTTTGTTCTTGTTTAGAGAACTAATGTTTTCCTTTAATCTCCCCACAGCTTCAACAAGAAGCCGAAGCGAGGCATCCAGTACCTGCAGGAGCAGGGCATGCTGGGTAAAACAGCCGAGGAGATCTCACAGTTCCTGCACCAGGAGGACAGACTGGACACTGTGAGGGACTACACAAGTTTAATTTATACAACGCTGTGTTCTCAAGCAACAAAATGTTCTTTCAAGTCAGTAATCCGCCGACTGCTTTATCCCTGCATCCACAGACCCAGGTGGGAGAGTTCCTGGGTGAGAACATCAAGTTCAACAAAGAAGTGATGTACTGTTACGTGGACCAGTTGGACTTTTGTGGACGGGACTTTGTATCGGCCCTCAGAGCGTTCCTGGAAGGCTTCAGGCTGCCTGGCGAAGCCCAGAAGATTGACAGGCTGATGGAGAAGTTCGCTGCTCGATACCTCGAGTGCAACCAGGGGTAAGGCCCAACTTAGACTCCTATTATAATCTGAAGGCTTGGAGAAATGTATTGGTGCTTGTCAAATTGTATCAGAGAGGGGTATTTTAAATTGTAGTCATTTAGCCGTCTTAAGGCCAGTGTGGCTGCTAACTGTTGCCCTGGTATGTGTCCTCTTCTACAGACAGACTCTGTTTGCCAGTGCAGACACTGCCTACGTGCTGGCATACTCCATCATTATGCTCACCACAGACCTGCACAGTCCTCAGGTGAGAACTCATTGTTTTATGTTGAGCCATTGTATCATCAAGGACACGAATGTATTTGCAGTTCTTCTTTAGGCGTGAAAGGGTCACCCCAAGGTAAAATGGAACAAAAGCAGGACCGCTAGAATTCCTGATTTGGCTGATGCATTATGCATTTTAAGGTGTTCAGAAAAAAAAGAGCCCTCTTTTTTAAAACAAGCTGACGAACCAATGAAACATAACCAGGAAGGCTCCATGTGAGCAACAGGTCTACGAGACAGAGGCTTCTCAGACATTCAAACAAGGAAAAGCAGAAAAGATTTTGCAACTCAGGAAAGCGACTATAGCAATTGTTGTATTTTTTTGGCACGCTAAATGTGAGGTAAGCAAAATGAACATAGCACAAAAGAATCTACCAGTGCTTACATGGATTTGATTGGCCACACCAAAGCCTTGCCGGACAGCGTGTTGAGCAAAGGACCACCCTGCATTTCTTTTAAGGAGTTGTCCATGTTGACTGCATAGACCACTGGCTCGCTCACATGACTCAGTGGGCTGCACAGACCTGTGTCTGTCTCAATGCAGCCATCTACAAATAGCTGCTACCTCTGATTTATCACCACTGACAGACCACTGTGACAGAGGAAATTGCATCTGAAATATAATGTCTGGGAAACGCAGGTGTAAAATATGGCGCAGTGTGACACAGAGGGAGAGAGAGCAAGACTGATGCCAGGGACAAAAAGGGAGCGAGTGAAACAAAGAGCGACCATGGCAGACAATGAAAGCAGTAAATTGACAGTGGTGAGGAGAAGTAAATTAAAAGATGCATCATACTACATATAGCACCACAGCACAAGACAAATGACAAAGGCCAAACAGATAAAGCAACAGTCTGTTATTTTACAATTTTACCTTCCTGTTTCCCTCCGTGGTTTTCTGCTTGAATATGTTTCTTTCATAACTTTTTATGACTCAGCACATAGACAACACAAGTGAAATCTGACAGCCTGTAATACTCATCAAGTTTGCCTGTAAGCTACATTTTTTTATGTTTACAGAACGAACAAAGGAAACACACATTCATATTCATAACTTCTTCAGTGACTTGTCTTTGATGAACAATTTCAGACTATTTAACAAAGTCCTCCTCTGTTGGGATGATACAACTTACAGCTCCAAAAGTGTCTCCTCTTTAACCATTATTGAAAATTCACTAGCAGAAAACCCCTTTCTTTTTATTCCCCTGCTCCCATACAGTCAAAAAACAACAATTCAGGTGAAGTCTTGCTGGGTTCATTTACATCTGTACTTATCCCACTAAATTGGAAAATTGCAGCAACACAAACTTTTGTAACCCTGACTATTGTTTAATTCCCCCACAACAGTAATTTGCTGTTGTTTGTTAATTCCAACATGTACAATGCTTGAAAGTCTGACAGGAAAGATTTTCCACTGTGTCTCATTCTCACACTCTCAATTTCCTCCCTTTTAATTAATCACTCCAGCTGCCTTTCTTGATCTTTCTCATTTATGTAGGTGAAGAATAAGATGACGAAGGAGCAGTACATCAAAATGAATCGCGGCATTAACGACAGTAAGGACCTGCCTGAAGAGTATCTATCTTCCATATACGATGAGATCGCAGGAAAGAAAATTGCCATGAAGGAGAGCAAAGAGTTCTCAATCACCCCAAAGTCCACCAAGCAGAGTAAGTACTTGTCTCCTTTTATCTGCATTCTGCGAGGATGACTCACTCAAAGAAAACAGTTTCCTCACAAGCTTGTTTCTGAACAGTTTGTCTCACATTGACTGGTAAGAAGAGAAAGACAACAGACTGGCGATTTATCACCGTGTTGTCCTCCAGGCTCAGCACCTCCCTGACATTATTCACTGTTCGCTGAAAAACACAAAAACATGAGAAGCATTAACGTCCCCCTCCCTGCAGGTGTAGCCAGTGAGAAGCAGCGTCGTCTGCTCTACAACATGGAGATGGAGCAGATGGCTAAGACCGCTAAAGCACTGATGGAGGCCGTCAGCCACGCTCAGGCCCCCTTCTTCAGCGCGACACACCTGGAGCACGTCAGGCCCATGTTCAAGGTGTCACTTTTCACTCTTTTTATTGACTTTAGAGAGATGCCAACTGTTCATCAAGTAAACTATTTAATGTGGACATGTTGGAAATGTACACCTCTCAGTAATCTCTGTGTGTTGTAGCTGGCGTGGACTCCTCTGCTGGCAGCGTTCAGTGTGGGACTACAGGACTGTGACGACCCAGAGGTGGCCTCGCTGTGTCTGGAGGGCATTCGATGTGCCATCAGGATCGCCTGCATCTTCAGCATGCAGGTCTGCTGGTCTTCTCCACACAAATGTAGCCTAACATTTATTCAGTGCTCGCTGTTCTCAGTGTATAAAAGAGCAGGAAGCTGTGAGTGTAGTAACCGGCCTTCCTTCCTGTCTGTAGTTGGAGCGAGATGCCTATGTTCAAGCCTTGGCCAGATTCACCCTGCTGACGGCCAGTTCCAGCATCACAGAGATGAAGCAGAAAAACATCGACACCATCAAGACCCTGATCACTGTGGCCCACACTGATGGAAACTACCTGGGCAACTCCTGGCATGAGGTGAGCCCCTACTAATAGGACTAAAGAGCACGAGTTGCTCAGAGAAATATTATCAGGAATGAGTGACAGAATGCAGATAACATGCACATACACTCACCTGCCAGCTTATTGGCCACAACAGTTCTGCAGTCAGTCCTAATTTCATGAAGGTAATGATGTTCAGTTTTAAAGCATGTGTGAAATACACACAAACAAACAAAAATATGTACATAAATAGAAGAATTCAGATGTTGATTCATACATTTAAATCAGCATCTCATCTCATCTAAAACAGCTCCAACAAAACCTGAACATCAGAACGTTGATGAAAGAAATACACATGCTCTCTGTGCAGAAACTAAGGCCCTTGCAGCTTTACTCTAAAATAAAACATATAAGAATAACTAATTAACCTAGAATTAATTCTTTGTGGTTTTATGTGTCTGTTGTAGATCTTGAGGTGTATCAGTCAGCTGGAGCTCGCCCAGTTGATCGGCACAGGGGTGAAGACACGCTACATCTCAGGGGTGGTCCGGGACAGGGAGACCAGCATCAAGGGTCTGCCCTCTGGCACAGAGGAGTTCATGCCGCTGGGGCTGGGTGAGACACACATGGACACACAGCATAACTCTGACTCACAATTTAACCTTAGAATCACCTGCAGAATTTGTCTCTATCTTGAGGATTCCAATCGAAACTGCTTTGTTACTGCTTCTACACGAACAGTCCACTGTTGCCTGACTGTAGACATTAGCTTGTTTTAATGGTGCTTTTGTGCTGCAGGTAACCTGGTCGGAAGTCAGGACAAGAGACAGATGGCTCACATCCAGGAGTCTGTGGGAGAGACCAGCTCTCAGAGTGTGGTGGTAGCTGTGGACAGGTGAGTAAATAACATGATGAATATATGACCTATATCAGTTGCTAATGATGAATGAATGTTTCTGTTCCCTCTAAATAATAAAACTACTTTTATATTATAGGATCTTCACTGGCTCCACCAGACTAGATGGAAATGCAATTGGTCAGTATGTGTCCCCACTTATGTACAGTATCTCTGTTTGTGGATGTTGCAATAATAGAACGTATTCATTGTGTCTTTCTGTTGGATTTGTTTCCAGTGGACTTTGTGCGGTGGCTCTGTGCGGTGTCCATGGATGAGCTGGCATCAACACACCAGCCGAGGATGTTCAGCTTACAAAAGATTGTGGAAATCTCTTACTACAACATGAACCGCATCAGGCTGCAGTGGTCTCGAATTTGGCAGGTCATAGGAGACCACTTCAATAAGGTGGGTGGATCAGGGGGTTTGAAATGACTTTTAAAAATGTGTCACCTGAACATTCAGCAACGTGAGCTATAATCTCATGTGTGTAAGTGACAGAGATGATTGGAGACCAAAGACAGAGCTAAAAAATGAATGTGAATGAGTGAATATTGGACTTAATTTACCATGTAGCGAGAAACAAGACCGCGTATGAATGCTAATGTTGCTCTGTGCCTGCTGGATGTGGAGCTATTTGCTAATATGTTTGAGTGAAGCAGAGTAAGTGTGATGCATAGCTGAGCTCCAGTGATGTCTTCCTCTAGGTCGGCTGTAACCCCAATGAGGACGTAGCCATCTTCGCT
>JBBMOC010001295.1:0-12777 GCA_037975185.1 Centropyge bicolor | reverse complement strand
ACACACACACACACACACACACACACACACACACACACACACACACACACACACAGTCTCTGCCTCTAACCAAGGAAAGTCAAACCAGAACCGAAGTCCTACCTGAGCTCCAGAGAGACAGAAACACAGTCAGGACTCTGGGATCCATGTGGCCTCAGTGTGTCCCTGTCTCCGTCTCTGTGTCTCTGTCTTCATCGCGTCAGGAGTCCCGCCCTCTTTTTTTAACTGTTTCCTGTTTGTCTCTGCTTTGAGCCATCACAAGGCTGGAAGATTGGCTGTTTCTCTCAGGGCATGAAATAAAAAAAACCTTATTTAAAGGCATCTATTTAATGAAACATGTCAATTCAGAAACAGCTTTATTAACCACACGTTGGCAGAAAGTTTAGTTTTCCTCCCAGACTGAAATATGATCCGTAATTTACAACCTGTTCACTGAGAGAATGTGGACAGTGGACAGCGAGGACATTTTTCATCTTCAATGCACAATGTATTATTATTAGTAGAAGTAGTAGTAGTCGTAGTATTAGTACTAGTCGTATTTCCTCCTGATAATTCGGCGTGACTGTCAGGAAATACTGCTGACGGACAACTTGAAGGCCGGACTTGTCGACCGACACATCTCCTGTGGTCAGATGTGCCGTTTCCTCTTCGTCTTTAATCACCTCCATCACTTTAATGTGGTTTCCATCATCACGTTTCCTGTTGGATGGACTGATACAAAATTTCTGCTTTAACTGCATTTTATTATATCGTCCATCGTTTCAGTTCCAGGCATTGCACCTGCAGGAGGTTCTAGGAACCGGTCGGCAGCACTGACGCGGACGGCTCGTCCTTCCAGCAGAGAAAAGACAGAATCGAGTAAGAGCCTGTTGTAAAGTCGATGGTTTGTTTACACAAGGAAGCTGAGTGATGTTTATCTGAGTTTATGTGCCGGGCAACAATATCAGTCATTGGTTAGGTTCAAACACTGCTGCTGGCTTTGGTATCAGTCACAAGTACAGACATGAAGATGTTGATGATACTGAGGTGGTGTTGAGTTAAGTTCACTAAAAAAGAAACTGGCAGCAGGATTTGATAAAATAATAGCAGGAACCATTCATCACTGAATGCATGTGCAGCGTCTCTCTGTGTGTGTGTGTGTGTGTGTATCTCAGTAAGGCTAAAGTAACTAATGTCAATATCACCCGACTTGTACTTGAACTCACCACCGTCACATTTGCTGCATTTCCAATATTGAGTGAATAGTCTCGCAACAGATTTGTCCTCGTAATAATAAAATCTTTATTCTCAGGATTCGGTTGGATCAGGATGTTACAGCAGACAGTTCGAAGCCATTTGCTCAGTCACACACACACAGAGTCCATGTGAGGAGGCTTCCATCAGAGGAGACAATGGGAGCTGGAATTAGCACAAAAAGGACAGAGGTGACGTTTCTTTCATAAACTGCTGTTTTGTGTGAATTTCAAACGGACCTAGAAATGAAGTTTTCCATGAAATATGAAACAGAACTGTGATGTTTGCCAGGCTGGAGTGAAGGCGGCTCCGACAAACTCTACTTTAAACCTATGTTAAATATGTCGCCTTGTTTGTCCCAGGACACTGTGGAAAGTTTCAACATTCACCAGCCTGGTTCATCACTTTATCCCATCAGAGCATCGTTAACCAGCTTGTTTCTGAATGATCTGTGACTGAAGGGGGAGAGAGACAGAGACAGGAAGAGAGAGAGCAAGCAGCCATTTTGAAAGATATTTTCAGGTGACGACAAGCTCCTGGATCTGGTCAACACATTTTGAACAACACGCTTCAGGTCAGATTTCGTCTGTTTATAATCACTTTATGTTCTTCATGTTTTGCTAAGTCCCTCGGTTTGTAAGTATTTAATTTGCGTAGGTCAAATATTGGAGGTCTGAAGTCTTGGCCCAATCCAAGATGGCTGCCGGCTCGGGTCTTATCATCATTACCTGTTCATCTGGTTTACAGTTTACAGACGTGAAGGAAAATAAAGTGCAGACTTTCTCCAGACAACATGACAATAAACAATCCAAAAAAAAAAAAAGACAGTGATAAGTTGATTCAGGGTTTAAATACTTTAGCATCACACCAGCAAACTGTGGGAACTTTGTACTAAAAGTTTTTAAATATCAGAAGATGACATTTAGCAAAGTCGGCCTGGCAAAGCAACAAATACTGACTTCATTGATCCCTGCGGGGGAAATGTATTTAACTCCATTATTTTACTATGAATTCAAAAATATTAATACTTGTATATCTGCTCATCAGCACAGGATCAGAGGAGNCAGTCAGTCATCAGTCAGTCATCAGTCAGTCCATCCCTCAGTCCTTCAGTCAGTCAGTCAGTCAGTCAGTCAGTCAAGTCAGTCAGTCCGTCAGTCAGTCAGTCAGTCAGTCAGTCAGTCATCAGTCAGTCAGTCAGTCAGTCAGTCAGTCTGTGTTGGGGGGGACCTCAGCAGCTCAAAACAATGTCATTAAAAATGCCAATTACAGTGTGGAAATTACATGAACCTGCAACAAAATAAAATCTGGAACATAAATAAATGACCTAAAACTTTCAAACGTCCGTGATAACATTTCACCATAACGGACTGCCACACAACAATCTTTGCCGCCACAGAAAAACAATCATCATGTGTAGGAAGGTGAGAGATGTGATCCATGACCAGATTATCATAGTTCATAATGTAGCTGTTTCATACATGAGACATACAGAACAAGAACCTATCAATGTGTTTACTGATCAGTTCATTGGATATTTTTCATTTTGATTTCTTACTTCTTTGTTTCATGTTCGAAGTATGTTCAATTAAAAAACAAGGAATAATGGACTAATACACATGATACTTAATGGGGGAAAAACAAATGATTCTGTCCCACAGAACTCACCAGTATCTCAGTGAGAATGAGGGAAACATACTACGTTTAAACTTTCAGTACTTTTCACTTTTTGAGATTTGGAGAACATCTCCATGAGATTATTATCTCAGAGGAGCTGAGCAGCCGGATCCAGACTCACACACTGAATGGACTCCACATTTCTTGAATGTTCGGGACATCTTCAACCAGCACAACAGCTCTGAGAACGACACACCCAGTTTCTTTGAAAAGGACCTGGAAGGAGGAGAGCTTCCTCCTGAACGGAGCAGCCGAGGGGTCGCTGCTGAACATCACTGACCCCTCTCTCTCTCTCCAGACCAGAACTTCATGATCTGACGGTTCCTGTTGCTGTGTAGGATGAGGAGCTGTTCTCGGACCAGACGATCACCAGTTTGATGAGACAGGAGAATGGAAGCAACGGGAGTAACTACCAGCTCCACACCAACATACTGCGGCTCCATTATCGATGCAGTCCCTGGGCTCGGCAGGGAGGGGGGGCAGCTCTGCCACTGAGGACGACACAGACTCATTCTCAGCATGAAGAAGGTGCATCGTCTCTGGATCTTCAGTCGGCCTCAGCAGTCTGCTCATCATCCCCCCCCCCCCCCCGACACACTGAACCTGCATGCTACGTGTCACACTGTGCTTTAGGGCAAACCTTCTGTCCTGATTTCAGGAGTGGAACTTTTCCGGTCAACAGCCACAGCAGCCAGAAAAGTTAAATATCACCTGTTTCTTTCATGGTTTTTACCAACAACACAGAAGTTTAAATCAGAAGATCTGGACATGGAGGCCGCTGCCAAACTTGGCCTGTGGTCACTTCCCATCCTGCCCATGTTACCTCTCTTGAAAACCAAACGAGTTAGTTCATTAGAGTGTTTCAGAAGCGAGCAGCAGGATGAGGGTGAGCAGCCAGTGGTCCACCGTTGGCCTTGTCTCTCAGCATGGTCAGCGCGGTGTTGGAGAAGTCCCTCAGGATGTCCACCGTCTCCCTCTGCAGCAGCAGAGACTCCTGCACAAACTCCTGCTGACTCTCCACCAGCAGCTGGACAGACTGAGCCAGCATCTCCAGAGACTGAGACACTGAGGCCAGGAGCATCCTGCTGGCCCTCTGCTGCTGCAGGCTCTGAGAGGCCATCTGGGCCACGTGGTCCCGGGCCCTGTGGGAGGACGCTCCCGCCGGGAGAGGGTCCGATGGATTTGAGCCTGAGGTGGAGGGACAAGGTTGATGAGAGTTGGAGGAGGGGACGGAAGAGGAGGGGGCAGAGGTGGTGGTAGGAGCGACAGAGGAGGAAGATGTGGCAACAGAGGAGGCAGGAGGAGCGGGAGGAGCGGGAGGGGGTGGGATGGAGGAGGTGGAGGGCACAGGGTGAGAGGTAGAGTCAGTGGCTGCGACAGGTTTAGAAGAGGAGGCAGGAGGGGGAGCGAGGGAGGAGGAAGAGGACGAGGGAGTCATGTTGGTGCTGGGGGGGGACTGTGATGGGGGAGGTGCAGCAGAGGATGAGGTGGTGTCTGAGGTGGGGGCCACAGAGGACGAGGGTCCAGGTGGAGGTTTGGAGGAGGTGTGGTTCTGGCTGTTGTTTCGGGAGTAGGTGTGGACCGGCTTGATCCTCACCAGGGCATCATCAGGTAGGGGGTCCAGGGAGGTGGAGGGGGGTTGGGGAACAGAGGAGGGGCAGGAGAACATGGAGTCATCATTTTCGTCCACATCCATTGTACGTTCTGGTAGATCACAGAGAGACAACATGTCACCATCACAGGACTCATTCCAATATTTCATTAGGTCCTGGCACCAACAAACCCAACTCAGATTCTTCTTTCTATGAACTTAAATGACATGTCTGATAATCCTGTGCAATTTATATTCCCCTGCAGCCAGAACCCGGCTGTCAGACTGTTTGCTGGCTGAAAACACCAACTGACTCCAAACAAAACTCCAGTCTTACCTCCATCTTCAGCCACGTCAAAGTCAGAGGAGGAATGAAACGGATCACCTGCAAAACATGGCAACATCACATCACCACCGAGGGCTCGGCAACAGCTGGAGATACTGCTACTGCACAATGTGTAAGAATACCTCGAATGAAAGTGTTTTAGAGAGGAGGCAATATAGTGAAATAAAAACAGCCTTTTACTTTTGAAGCAGGCAGATTCTCATGTCGTCGGTGACCCAGTGCTTGTTGTTTACTGAGGAGTTATTTGATTGGTGGGAGTGACAGTGTCCTCACAAAATGAAACATACAAGCTCACTACACTGGTCAGTTAACTGAGATCCCAAGCACACACATCTTATCAGAGACCCAGCTTTATCGGTTCATCTTTCCCTCCATTTGCTTTAATATTTTTATGCTTAGCTTTAGTAATTTTTTTTTGGTCTACTTAAGAATCTTTGTTCATTCAAATCATGAAATAAAATAGTGCAAATAGAAATGTACAGGGGAGCAGTGAAGATAGTCGTATGAAAACTGTGCACACAGTGAAAAGGCTGAAACCAGGCAAAACACCAACTGCTATCTGTTAGCTCAGTCAAGAAGCCACTTACTAGGCTACTACTAGGTAGGTAACTGTCACATTAGTATACACAATGTGCACCAGTGAACTTCCTGTTTTGTCACTGCTCACAGCTCTACTCACCGCCCAGTTCTTTCTCTGGCGAGGAGAGAGGAGAGATGTCAAAGGAGGCTCCTCCAGGTAAAGAGTAGGAGCTGTCTGTCAGTTTGAGGTAGGAGTAGGGAGGGGGGTTCGAGGGCGGGTCTGTACCGTAAAGCTTTGGAAAATCATCATCCTCACCAAGGTCCAGATCACTGTCACCATCTGAGAACCAACAGATGAAAACCAACCTGTCTTAATAGCAAGACATTAAAGCTCTTACAATAACGGCTCTTCCATTGATTCACTTTCAGCTGGTAATGCCACATCTCAAAGACCATGTCTCGCTCTCTTCTTCTCACCTCCTCTAGGACTCATCATGAGTATCTTATGGACCATCCTTTCCACAGGGCCCAAGTTCTTCTTCCTCAGGTTGCTGCCATTCGGGCCCCGGAGGGCTACGATGCGTCGCTTTCCATCACATTTAAGGTCCGCCCACTTCTTCATGATCTGACGCACCTGCCAGAAAATGAAACCTCAGGCTTTTTAAAGACAAAAACAGCAAAGAAATGTAGACAAAAAGCTTTGAATTACTAATGATTGAGAAATGCTTTGAATGTAGATTTTCCTTCTGTACATACAAATAAACCTCAAATCTATATGGTCAAAATAAATAAATAAACTGGTATCACAAACATGACAATAACAAACCTCTCTGTGATTCTCTCCCAGACCGTTGATCTGATTGGTGATTTCAGCCCAGGTCTGTTTCTTGGTTTCAGCCGACACGCCGTGGTTGAACTTCCCTACAGGCAGGATATAACAGAGAGGAGACTGGTTTGGCCTGAGAGACATCAGTCCAGGTATGTTCAACCATTCTTCACCTTCCCCACCAGTCATTTTTTAAAGTATGCAAAAATACTCTGCTATGATTAAGATGGTGGTTGTGGCTCATTTTCTCCCTCTGCTGGTAAAAATCCTTACATACAGTGTTGAGTGCTCAAAGAATTTATAATGGCACATTGAGCAACTCCACGAAGTTGCACAATCGAGGGAGTTATGTTCCAGAAATAAAAATCCCATTCATTTTTCCAACAGAAAATATCATCTGGCTCACAGTCGTAGAATTTCTACACCTTGAATAAGCAGTAAACTCTCCATGTTAGACCATCAGTTAAAAAAAAAAAAGAACAACTGCATTAGAAAGTGTCTGACTCTTCAGACGTACAGGGCTGCATACTTTGAGACAAAAGTTAACTACGACCCCATCATTTTGTCAGGAAACATCCAATAGCCAAGCTTAAAATTCTGTCTGCAACAACAAAGCATTGTGATGTGATTTGCTACCACTGACTCTCTCTGGTTTCAGTCAGTAGCTGACTCACTGGTGTTGCAGTGTTTAGACCCATCTGCCACCACAAACTGATGGATGGACCATTTCTCATATATGAAGAAGAAATATCTGAAAGTAGTGGTCATGAAATAAACATATAGGATCATTAGATTATCCAGGAGAGAATGTTTCACCATAGACCAGCAGCCTATCACTTCACAACTGTGAACTGAATCGGTCTCACAATGTTCTGAGCTGAATCTGATCGTAGCAATAACAACAATTATCTCCTTTTTTTATAAGCTTCAGATTTTTTCTGTAAGGTAAACAGAGAAATTGCACCACCAAGCTTTGGACAAGAGACACCCCAAGGATCCAACCAACACAAAGGCAATCAAGATAATCTCCATCCAAAATCCAACACACACACACACACACACACACACACACACACACACACACACACACACACACACACACACACAGACGGACTCTGTCCTACTCACTGAGGATGATGTATCTGTTCCTCTTCACAGCTTCCAGCAGCAGCTTCACCTCAGTGAAAGAGAACCTTGGTTTGGATTTCAACCCCCCTCGTACTCCTCCCCCCCTAAACTCCTCATCGTCATCGCGCCATGAGGCTGACATGGCTGCACCTCCACCTCGTCCCCTCTTCCTCCTCCTCCTCCTCCTCCGCCTCTTCTGACGGCCCACAACAACTCAGTTTGGTCCCTCCAGGACTGTCTAGTCCTGATCCACCTGCCAGTCTGAACTGCTGACACCTGTCTGACTGCAAAGGGCCTGCGAAGGAGAGAGAGAGGGGAGTAAAGACAGGTTAAGGAGACAAGGGGAAGAAAAGACAGGCAGTACAGAGGAAAGAAAGCAAGGTGCAAAAAGTAACTTTAAGCAAACAGAAAATTAGAGCGTTGCTTCTGAAATGTGCAAAATACTGAATATTGCAAGGATGGACCGGCGTCATCAGCATGGCACCATCACTGCAGGCTTTTCACTGAGCAACAGGGTATGGGAATATTACCATTATTATGTTATTAAAGCATGCATTTAAAAGAAAACTAAACATCACATGCACCTGCCAACAGAACTTCCTGAAACCAAATTGACTAACCTGATTTTAACCTGATTAACCTAATCTGGTTTTCCTCAGAGGAACAGCCCACTCGGAAAATTGACTTAAAAAGTAAACAATTTTCAGAAGACTGAAAACACTAAACAAGCTTAATGTGACACACTCTCAGAATGACAGTTTTGCACCTCCACTTTAAAGAGAGATAGTTTGTTTGAAAGTAGGAGGCAGGATTTCATGACATACTGAAAATTAATGTGTGTGTGGCTTTGGACAAAAGTGTCTGCCAACATGACTAAATGTGAACGATGTGATTAACTCTTATTAATAATTATTAACTACCAGTAGCTTCAGCAGCTACACTAAACATATTAAAACTAAATATTTAAGAAATAAAACTGGTGCATTCTGCCATGTGGATCAGCCTGTCTGACACTTGGTGGCAGTATAAGTACAAAATTGTGGGACAGAGGTTTTTTCTTACCAAGATAAATGCACGACTACACAGGTAGCAGGTGTACTTGTTCAACCGCATTTTGAATACATCGGCAGATCAAAATTTAATGGTGTCACAAAGTGTTGTGGACAAAAATTAATATGACTTTAATAAATTAATTAAGTCGTTGAGATATCTGGCCGTGATGACAGCTATGCTCATTTCATTTCATACCCCCGATGACCTCAGGTGAAAATGGACAACACAGGTGTAGATTCCACGCACAGATTTGCTGCTTGAGTCCCAGCTGTCAGCTCGTACTGCACTCGAGGCAGTGCAACACTCTCGAGACATCCCAAGAGTCTTAGCATCTAAACCAAACACTGCAGCCTTTCATTTGAGCCAGTAGATTTTTTTTATAAAATGTTGGCTTCCCCTGTGAAGACTCTATAACCACCAACAGAGAAAGAACATCATGGTTCAACTAACAACAACACAAATAGTGATATTTGAACATAATAAAGAAAGAGAAGGAAGAATATATATTTGAGCTATAAGCTTCTGTGGGGTTGGACAGAAGATGTTTCACGAGTGGAGACCAAAAACATCTTGTTTGTCTTTAGCTTGTGCCCCTACACTGCCCCCTTCTGGTTGGATTGCACAATACAGGGCCTTGCACCCAGTGGTGAGTAATGATTTGTTGTGTTGAGGTGACTATTTTTCTCAAATAACTATTTGTCATTAATCCACTTTTTAAAGTAAATGCTACATTCAAAACATTTAATTTCTTCACAAAAGCCCTTGCATACATCATGACGTGACACAGAAATCTAAAATATTTAGAACAAACACCATTAAAATTGACATTTTTTCCCTATTTTTCCATTTTAGTTCGTCTATAGCTACTCTAATGCATCGTTTTACCACAACAAGCTGGTTAATATGTGATCTGTCCAAACGCGTAAAATAATTCATTAACAAGTGAATTAACTGCTGAGAACAAACTTCTGGATATAAAATCATTTAAATGAACGTTGCGTCGCTCTGACCACATGACTCGTCACAGCCAATCAGCGGCGCTCTTCTGCTGTCTTTGTTGAGCTCGTGCCTGGCGGCTCGGCGGACACACACACACGGAGGAGCCGCAGACTCCGCTGCCGTCTGTGTCCGCGGCAGCGGCGGAGCGCGGAGCGGCGGCCGGAGCGGCGGAGCAGCGCGACCGGCCGCGGGCATCACGACTGAGCCGCGGACCCAGCGGGATGAGAAACACCCGTGTGTGGTGTTTGGACCGCCGTGCTCAGGACAGTGTGGAGGGCGACTCTCTGTGGCCGAGATAACAGGACGAGATGCCTGTTTGCTCTTCGTAGCTACTCGCGCTTTTCATCGTTAAAGCAGCCCGTGTGCGGTCTGTTATCGAGCCTTAATGGCGGTGTTCGGTGTGAAACGTTGTGTATGTAGAGAATAATTACCAGTAAAAATGGCGCTCTTCTCTCCTCCCTCCTTCCTCCGTGCGATTCTCCCGAAAGTTCGGAGTGACGAGAACAAGCGAACTGCGCAGACTCCGCAGCGCGAGACAAGTTTTTTTTCCTTCCTTGAACGCGCAACATTTTGAGGCCGCCGCGCGCCCCCCGCTGTCCCGGACGGCGCGTGCAGCCATCAGGCCTGTTTACACCTGCACCAAACTCAAAACTCACCTGTTCTGCACAATTAGCACATATTTTAGTATAAAATGAGGAAAAACTGATTAATAAACCTCTACAAGATCCTTCAGATCAGCCCCCAGCCTGGAAACAACTAATTAGACCAAATACACGCAAGACATTTTCTACGCAATTTTCATTCATAACCTTTGAATTTCAGTATTTTATCACAACAAACACACGTTTAATCTGCGCCATTTTCTCCTGGTCCCACTTATTAGAGCTGCCATGAGACAAACATGGAGGCCTGCTGACGTCAGCAAGGGTCATAAGCTTTATTATAGTAATAGCAAACCACAGGATCTGAATCCCTCAGTTTGAGAACAATAATGACACCAGGAGAACAGCTGATGGAACAATGTGAACCAAAACATTAACTTATTGGTTATTATGAAAAAAAAAAAAAAACACTAATAGCACAAAATATCTGCATTTCATTTTCAACCAATGATGTGATTCATGTGACAGTAAAAACCTTTGATGGGATCAGATTCCTTCAAATGACGCTTCACCACCATTTTCTATCAACATGGAGAAGAGAGAAGATGGAGAGAGCAGGAGGGGTAGGTTCCATGTTTGTCCGCTTGGTGTCGCCAGAGATCCTCCTCTGGGGACAAATGCGTGTTTCCTTCTTCTGGGCAATACCCTGCTGCGCCTGCAGGGGGGCGCCATTCTGGACGTGTTTCACTGTGGAACATGTCAGAGTGGAAGCTGGGGGAGGGGTGGACTGTGTCACACACTGATGTTTACATTAGGAATTAAATGGTTGTTGATAGTTTTTTTTTTCTCTTTAGGAATTTGCTCATTATATTCTGCAGGATTATTGTTTTGGTCCAGTTCTAGAAAAAGGCCACTTGTTGGCTTCAGATGCTCGCCCAGCCTCGGAGCCGCTCTTCGTCGTCTTCTTCTCTACCTGTTCACCTGCAGTATTTTTAAATTTTTTTTGGTTTATCTCATTGGTGTGATTGTGCTCTCTGCTGCTGCTGCTGGTGACGGTGCCGCTGCAGTGACCCAGTTTCCCCACAGGGATCATTCCAGCTTCCTGTGCTCTGACTCTGACCACACAGGCCGTCATCAGGAAGCCCTGCTGTGAAGTCACCGCACATGTGCAGTTATCATCATCTATGACACATTTCTGAAGCGTTATGTCACATCAGTGTCGCAGCTGAAGCAGAATATTATGAGAATAAGTAGAAATACTATAACAGGAGATGAAGACCTCGCCGGTCACCATCACCTCACCACTGAGAACCACAACATCACAGCCAGAATGTCACAGGAAGGGTTACGATGAAAACACCAGTTATAGAGTGTAAAGCAGAGAATAAGAGCGGCAGCACTTTGGCACAGCACGAAGAAGCATGGAAGCTGCAGGAGGATGAAGCAGGACAGGGCTGAAACAGAAGAGAGCTCCTATCGCTTCATGAGGTTGTTGGCTTTCTGGTTGGCGGCGTCAATGCGGGACACGTTCAGAATAGCCTGCAAAGAGAAACAGAACCAGGAAATTGGCTTTAGTAAAACAGAAAAACTGCAGTAATGTTAAGACATGCTACATATTACAGTACTAAAATAATACAATCTCATTACTGACAAAAAGCTAGCAATAAAAAAAAAATCATGTTTCCTGTTACTGGAGGTCGTGTCTGTTTTGTTCATGGAGTAAAACTGCAGCAGGACTGTTCCGGCAAACCAAAAAAATATTTCATCTTTTTCTTGAACGCACAGTCCCCACCGGCGTCCACCAGCTCTGACCACTTTCATCCTCTCTCTAAATTCATCGTTCAGTTTAAAAAAGCTCAGACTGATTGTTGAGTCTCAAACTGAGAAATCTCTTCCCAGAGCTTTCAGAGGGCCAGGTGAAATCCCTCGCTGCCCTTGAGCAAGGCACTGCAGCAGGAGCCGACAGACAGTGATACTGCAAAACTGAAACCAGAGCCTTTCTGAAGCATACAAAGAGCTGAGAGGCTGCGGGGGAGGAAGACTCAAGGTGAGTGGTTGTGTGTTTTAGTTCTGTGTCGATAATAGATGATGGATTCAGATTTTTTCTGTTTTGTTCTTCATCTTAGTCGCAACCTTTTTGTCTGAACGTCAAACTGAACACTTCAAAGAATCATGGTTATATTTGGTGTCATCTGATGCTGCTTGGTACATTTTTGTGGCCTATTATGGAATTAGTTTTATTATTAGTTATTACTGTTGTGACTGTTAGAGAAGTTCTGTGACATACTGTGATGTTTGTTGGTACCTCATGATGACACACAGTTGTAGCATGTCGCAGTGTGTTATAGTGTGTTGTAGTGTGTTGCAGTGTGTTGCAGTGTGTTGTAGTGTGTTGTAGTGTGTTGCAGTGTGTTGCAGTGTGTTGTAGTGTGTTGTAGTGTGTTGCAGTGTGTTGTAGTGTGTAATAGTGTGTTGCAGTGTGTAATAGTGTGTTGTAGTGTGTTGTAGTGTGTTGTAGTGTGTTGTAGTGTGTTGCAGTGTGTTGTAGTGTGTTGCAGTGTGTAATAGTGTGTTGTAGTGTGTTGTAGTGTGTTGTAGTGTGTTGCAGTATGTTGCAGTGTGTTGCAGTGTGACTGCAGTGTGCTGCAGTGTGCTGCAGTGTGCTGCAGTGTGACAGCAGTGTGCTGCAGTGTGTTGCAGTGTGTTCCAGTGTGTTGCAGTGTGCTGCAGTGTGGCAGCAGTGTGTTGCAGTGTGTTGCAGTGTGACAGCAGTGTATTGTGGTGTGCAGTGTGTTGCAGTGTG
>JBBMOC010001294.1:0-12781 GCA_037975185.1 Centropyge bicolor | reverse complement strand
ACACACACACACACACACACACACACACACACACACACACACACACAGAAAAGTCCTGGAACTGAAACGTTTCTCTCACATGTCTGCCTCTCAGAGATGTCACACTGAGGGCGGATAAATCTTTCCCCTGCCAAAAACTGACTCACTGATGGAGACTGATGAAATATGTAGTGACAGACAGAAAGCGAGAGAGCGAGAGAAAGAGAGAGAGAGAAACAGAACCAATTCCATATTGCACAGTGCTACACAATGAATTAGTCATGTGGCTCAAAAAGCACTTGGGCAGCACCAAGAAATATATTTACTACTTCTTCTGCTAGTGACAACTAAAAATAATAAAAACAATGATTAATAAGGCACCAAATAAATTGTAGTGTGTATTCTAGTAGTGTGGCTAAAACTGGCACAAGATGAAAGACCATGGAGTCATTCAAATCAAACATTTGAAGAATGATTGTGCTCCGCATGTAAATCTGCTTTTTTTAGTAGAATGTTTTTAACAGATCATGTCAGTGTCAGTGTTGGATGGACGGACTGACACAGAAAGCTGAATAACAAAGCAAAGTGTGTAACTACCCTGGGGCCACAGACGCCCCACAGACCCCCAGGGGCCCCAAGTCCAACATTCACTGAGTGTGAATTGCTTGAACATAATTTGATGAATTAAAAAATGTATTTAGTCATTTCCTCCTCTAAAGTCCGCTCTAAACATCAACTGAGCAAAGATGAACTATGAGGAGGAGCCTGAACTTCTCTCTCAGTTCTTTTTTTTTTGAATTTGCTACACAAAATTTTCTGTCACTTTTCATGTTAACAACTGAGTGCAGCACAATGAATGACTTGCAGGACAGGCCGTCTGATTATGTGCAACACTGTCCTCATATTTGAACAATGTCAAACCTGCTAATAACAGAGCAAACATTCACACATTCTAATGTACAAAATATGTATTCTCTTTACTCCCTCAACATCCCTTTTATGATCATGCCTCCAATGAAAATATGACAAAAATGTTAATCATCTAATACTGTGTTCCACCTTGTCTGATGTTCATGTGCAGGATGTGACTCACAGACATGGACTCTCTCTGAAGAGCCACCTGTTTGATCCGCATTTGGATATTTTTCTCCATTCAAATCACGGTGGCAGCCCCCCCGCTGTGCATCACACTGTGCCGCCTGTCACAGACGACACCGCTGCGCAAATCAAGCATCGAGCTGACAAACGTTTGGAGGCGTGATCAGGTTAAGAATTCAAATTGGAAACTGAGAGGTTATTCTGGTGTCACTGTGTCACATTTGCAAATGAGCTGGTGTGTAAATATGCCTACTGCAGAAGAATATGAATCAGTCTCTTAAATGGAATCATAATGCAGCTGGAAGGACGTCTGAGCAACAACATCCATCCACAAGCTGCTTTTGTGTTCTGGCTGACATTTGATTTCAGACATTTGTCACTGTTGTGCCTGTGCTCAGTAACACTCATCTCTAGTTAAAATGAACTGAATGACATGTTCCCTAAATTAACATAACTTCCCAGACTGTATGGTTTCATATGGGAGAAAGAAGGCCTCTCAGGACAACAGAAAGATGAAGAAGATGACAGGAAGAATTTAACAGAGCTCTATCACTCAGTTACATTACTGTGCTTGATCCTACTAATGTAATCTTATTTCATAAAAAAAACCTTAAAACATGATCATTAGCTAACAGTTATATCCATGGTTGGATTTGTGTGTTTCTTCAGCTGATTATAATGAGTTACCTCATCACAACATCACAATTTAAAACTCCACTAATTCATATTTTTATACCAACACTTGCTCAAATGACTGATTGAAAAATGTGGCTCATATATTGACCACACAGATTGCTAATATTTTTGCTAATTGCTAATGCTAATAAAGAAAACACACAGCTTTTAATGGTTGTGACACTTGTGTTATTCTGTATTACTGTAATTAATTTTTTGACCACTTGGGGCAGTGTAACAAGTTGAAATTCTACAATTCTATAATTTTTATAATTTCTTTTAGCGGACATTTTTATCCAAAGCGACACACATTCACATCCTGATGGAACAGCCAGGGGCAATTTGGGGTTCAGTATCTTGCCCAAGGTCACTTCGACATAGACTGCAGGTGCAGGGATCAAACTACCTCCTGAGCTACGACTGCCCAAAATCACATCATTGAGATGTCATGACCATAAAAAGTTGTTAATGTATCCCAAATTTCTGTGAAAACACCTAGCTTCTGCGCTGCAAAATGGTTGACGAGAGCCATAAGAGTGAACCAAAACATTAAAGTCACGAGTGGCCAAATGGCACATTGTTTCTCATGGCAGAGCAGGGCTTAATTCGGGAACAAGATCCGGCACCTCCCCAGATTTTGACCAGCACCTATTTGATTGGATCCAGCACCTCATTTTTCTCTAAGTGGTTTGATTAAATTTGAAGTAACAAATTTGGACGTCTGTGTCTTTTATTGAGTTTAAATCACTTGGAAATGTCACTGTACGCACAAAAATGAATGTAAAAACTGAGTGCGAGTGAGGAAGAAGGAGGAAAGTTGGATCACGTCAGGCCACGCCCACGCTATGTCTAAAGCGGGAATTTGACAGCTGTCACTCAGAGAGAGAGAGTGAGGGGGAGAGCTGCTCCATCAACTGGCCCTTGTCCATGCTTCTCTATTCTTCTTTCTTTTCTTAAACAAGATAATAGGTTGTTTGCAGTCCTGTGATCTCATTGGTCTGTTTAATCCAGGGCACTGTTATTTGTTTTTGCTGCATTCCGTGACATTTTTGTCTCCCTCTCACCGCCGGAACAACCTGTGTTCCGGATCCTGATGATTCACTAATTAAGCAGTGCAGTAAAGCGAAGTCATCCAACCTGAAGTAGTTCATAATTACTTCTGGATAAACAGGAGAAGCAAGGTGGATAAATGCAGCCTGTCCTCACGACGTGCTGATAAATGGGGACAGGAAACGGAGGAGGAGGAGGAGGAGGAGGAGGAGGAGGAAGAGCACGATCGATGCTTGCAGGAAGGTGAAACCTGTGAATGTGTGGACTGGCAGTGACCCCAGCACACTGATGCAGCAGAGGCCTGTCTACTGACCAAACAGATATGTTGGAAGGTTACAGAGGTGTTGACAGGGAGCACTGATCCTGCTGCACAACCTTTCAAACCTGCAAGGGTGGAAACAGCATGTGTACCCACACCTGTACACAACCTCCATTCACATTCATTTAAACTCAACAAATCAAGTCTCATTGCCTGCTGTCATCATTCCTCTTGTTCATAATGACCTTGAAGTTATGTCTAGGTCTAAGTCTTTTTAAAGCCTCTACAACTTTTTTGTTTTGTTTTGTATTCATCTTAGTGCACATGGATTCCTACACAGCTGTGATGTGGCTTTAGTACAAAAAGTAGAGGTGGGCGGATCGATCCAAATATCGATAGTATCGATACCAAGTTGGTATTGCTATTGGATCGATACTAGCGTGTTGAGATCGATACTTTAATGTCAGTTTCGCTCTCTCTCTCTCTCTCTCTCTCTCTCTCTCTCTCTCTCTCTCTCATACACACACTGAAGCAGATTTTTTTTAGAACATTTGTTGTGGTGTGATAGTTTTGTACACTTTTTTAATTGAGAAAAATCCAGAAAAGAAGTTCACTGAAGGGGGGGAATTTAATTGTATATTTGTATTGTAGTTTCTCAACACTCTACCTCTAAAAAGATTTTGTTTTAATTTGCTCTCATATAATAATTTTTTTCGCTTTCGTTTTTTTTAAGAAAAAAATGCACACATAACAATGTTTGGGGGAATTTTTTTTACTTACTGCTCTATTGCTTCTGTTTTTGATAACAAAGTATTTTGCAGTCGCCTTTAAACTTTGCCCAAATTCTGTCCTGGGTTAAAACAAAAAAATCCCAAGGACAAACCACAAAAACACAAGGGTTAGCAGTGTGATGGTACATCAACCTTAAATATTAAAAGGATCGGTATTGGTATCGGTATCGGCGATACTGGCCCTGTATTTACTTGGTATCAGATCGATACCAAATCTTGCAGTATTGCACACCTCTAACAAAAAGTCTGACCCTGGTGCTGCCAAAGTTGTGGACACCTGAATCAACCTCTCACAAATAATTACAAGTCATTAAATAGGCCTACAGTTCCTCCTGATGCTTTCCTTTTGGCTTGTAATTACACAGGTGCACAGGAGTCACATGCTGGGAGACAGGAGCTATTTTCTCCTTTCCTGAAGTCAAACAGGCTACAATTAATCAAAGAGACACAACAGCATCAGGAGAGGAAAGACAAGCTCTCTAACTATAGCTCAACTTCTCATGTCTCACAGCTTCAGTTTATAAGGTGGCTGATGGAATTAACCAATTCATTCACAAACAGAACAAATACTGAATACTGAACAGACATAAAGTGTCATTTCCCATTAACCAGCTCACCTCCACCATATTGTGGTGATATGACAAAACAAAACCCAACATATCAGCACCACCAACCAGAGGGAGAGTTTGAGTAAAATGTACCATTAACTGTATATCACCGAACGTGTCATATATGATCCATGAGTTTTGGAGGCTTCTACATCATCACTGGCAAAATAAAAAGGTTGTGAACCACAAAATGAGCCAAAATAAATGAAGTGTTCCTCTTCCACCTGCCAGTTCTGTTGGTGGATTTCTCATTGCTGCATGATAGCAGATAGCAGCTTATCCAGAGTAATAACAATAATAAATAATGGAATAAAAATATATTTTTAAAATATGTTTTTGTTGAATGAAATTAAATGAAACTTTGAGTCTCAAATGATGATGATGTCTCAAATATGATACAAATTGAAACTCATCAAAATTGATATTTGAATTTTTTTTTGTTTGTTTGTTCAGAAGGAGCATTAAATGCTCCAGTTTCAAAGAATTGGAATTTTACATCAATTATCTCATGGTTCAGGCTTTACAGGGTTAATGACCAGGATATTTAAAACCAAAGCAAGTGAGTAAAATAAAACCAGATTTGAGCATGAAGTGTGAAGCAGGAAATCACAACATCACATAAAAATTTCATTGACACAGAACCAAAAGTAAAACATGTAACAAAAAAGCAAAGAACAAAACTCAAAGCTCTTTTATAGTTTAACATGAACATGTCAATGATGTGTGTTTAAATATATGAAAAGAAGATAAAAGGTAAAACTATGTTACAAATAAAACAGGTTGGTTGAATCATCTGCTTTTGTGTTTTTGTGTGAATCTGATTGACCTTCAGTAGTGCACAGTTTACACATGACATTACATGAGACATTAGAAGCAGTTGAGTGTGTGGGTGGAATACCTGGTGACGGCAGGGAGTCACACACACACATAGTGAGTGAAGCTGCTGGGAGTGCAGGCAGTGTGTGTTTAAGCCGTCCAAGTGCCTCAGCACATACACCTCTGAGCTGTACCTCTCCCTACAAGGAAACACCAGGGTCAGCACTCTCTCCGTCGTAATGCTGCACACACACACACACACACCCACACACACACACACACACACACACACACACACACACACGTATTGGGACAAAGGCACTCAGGTGGACAGATTTACACGCAGAGAGCAGCTCCAGCTACACATTAAAGGAACAGTAAATCAATAAGTCTATAGACACAAAATCATGAAACAGGACACAACATGTAAATCAGGCAGCTCTGGAAGTGTTGGAAGGTGTATTTTTAAATGAGTTAGCAGCTTTCCCCATGTCAATTGTTTCCTCTTGTAAATATCTATATGTTCATAGGGGGAACTGAGCAAGTCAGAAAAAAGTCTTAAAACTGCTCGTTACACTTTGTTTTTTCTCATGAAAGTCCTCATGAAAGTCCTTCAGAGTCAGTGGTCAGCTTTTTTAATGTTTTTCATTCGGGAGCAGAGTTTATTCTGCCATTTTCCAGCAGATGCTGTCATCCAAAGTGATGTATATGAATCTCCATCACAGGATCTCATCTTCCCTACTGCACATGCTCACACAGTGTTTGGGGCTGTCACTGGTAATCAGCTGTCTCATCAGCTGATCTCTTCCATCCAATAGCACGGTGTCACACCCTCATCACTAGCCTATCACCTTCGTGCTCTCCTTTTAAAATATGATCTTTCTTTGGCCCTGGCTCCTTCATGCCACTCCCTCCACCTCCCCATCTCCACCTCGCCATCGCAGAATCATCATCCATTTCTTCACCCATCTGTCAAGTTTTAATATCTATATCATCATCAGTGTCACTTGTTGTAATAACCTTATCTTCACGTACTCGTTTCTCCTGGTAGAACTGAGAGTTAGAACAGCCGTACACTTGGGTGGAGTGTATTACCCAAGAATTTCCCCACTGTGGGACGAATAAAGGCTTATCTTATCTTATCTTATCTTATCTTAAGAACACTTCGACTTGCAGCCTGCAGGGGCAAGGGATCGAACCCCCAACCGAGCCCCACCTTCTGAGCCACAGGCAGCCCCCCCCCCAGGGTTTATACATTCAAAAAAAGAGGCTGGTTCTATAATTGGTTTCACTCCTGATTCTTTATAAAAGGTCTATGAGGAAGTTTGTATGACAGGTTAAAGGGTGCTACACAACCTGGATGTGGCTAAAACTGGAATACTCTGGTAAGGTTATAGAAAGACAGCGGTTCTTATTTTTATTCTTATCAGGGATCGTTTGGAAAAGCAATGTGATATTTCTGCCGTTTCACGCGAGGCCAGCAGTGCAGCCCACTCGGTACTCAGTTCTCACGGTGAATGTAGTGACCCTTTCTTGCCTGTCAGTCAAGGGCACCTGGTGGCTGATGGTGAGGATGTTTCGACACGTGTAATTACAACATGCAATACGACTCTTTAACACCTCATTATAGTAAATAACTGCATTTTAAAATGTAATATCTGTTCAGTGCAATAACATGGAAGTTTCTGTGCAATAGCATTCATAGCATCTTTATTCTCATATGAATAATAGAATGTCTACTACTTCTGGATGCCAAAGACAAGGAAAACATGTAACATAATGTAAATACTTTACCTCACTTGTCACTTTATTGTCCTATGCCACTTATTGTTTCTTGTTTTTTTTATTACTGCCTTATTTTTTAACTAGCCACTTACTGGTATTTATTTTTTGAGTTACTGTTTACTGTTTGTTACTGCTGCTGTGACAAGTAAATTTCCCCTAAGGGGGATCAATAAAAGTTATCTTATCTTATCTTATCTTATCTTATCTTAACATGTCTATGTGGCGCCAAGTGTAAAAACATGACTACAGTTTTCACACTGATATATTTTCAATATTTAGTTCATTTTCTTAATCACTGTGCTGTTTACTGTTCACAGTTTAAAGTCTACAGTAACTTTCTGCTTACCAACGCAGATGAAGAATTTCCAGTTCAGAATGAAACAAAAAAACATTAAGAGACCATGTCAGGCCATGACAGGGTCTAAAACTGTTTCCTCTCCTCATCAGTCACACCTGAGTGCCTCACCTGGCTGATCATGTGACCTCTCACCGGTCACAGCAGGGATGCCCCCAGTGGTGGGAAGCTCACAGTACAAGTAAATAAACAAAAATAAAAATTAAACACATGAACAGAAATGGCTCTTACAGTATTGTCTAATCTTAACCAAAAAAAAAAAGTTTGTTTAATTAGTAAATTGGTAACATCATTGTTAGGAGACAGCTTTCAGTGCTGGATCTTATCTGGGCTGAAGACGTCTGTGCTGGACCCTCAGAGATCAAACTGATATTGATTTTCTCACGCGGCTCATGTGGGCGATCAAGCTGCTGAAGAACGCACAAACATCTCAGCCATTATAATGAATTAAAGTAAATCTGCACATTAAGAATTTCGCCCTCACGCCATGATCCAGTCTGTTCGGTGATCAGTAATTACTCTCAAGTCTACAACAAGTGTAATCTAACAGTTCTTCTCTGATCCTCGTCTTTCACCGAAGGATTAAAACTCCATCTTGGCAATAAATACCTTACGTCAGCCTCACAGTTGGACGAGCTCCTCTCGCTCTCCTCTCACTTCTTGCTCAGTAAAAATCCCTTCTTTATCCATTATCTCACTCCAGTGTGATTTGTCCTCAGGGGGATTGAACAGGAGACGTAAACATTTGACATGCAACATCTGTCTTTTGGCTCTTGTGTTTGAAAATCTCTCAATCGACGTTGTGTTACTTAAGTATGGATTATATGATGTGAAAGAGTCATGTGACCATTTTTCCTGTTAGACATTTGTTGTTATACTTGATTGTTGGATATTAGACAAACTTCCAGTGATTTTTTAAAAATATTTTTATCAATACCTGCTGATTTCTGTAATATTGCTTGACTTGAACCTTGTAATATTGGAGCCTGAAAAGTGGAGGGCAAATTTTAATTCAACAATTGCTACCATAAAGGCAATGTCCGACTGAATAATGTAATGGTGAGGAAACAGCCATTCAGTCTGAGTGTCTGTGCCATGGTAATCCTCTGTGTAGCCGGGCTTTAAACCGCTTAGTCGACGTCCGCTTGTTTGTTTTTTTTCAATGATTTTAAAAGGTCTGGTGCTGTGTATCTTCCTTTCCTGCCCCTTAGCCATAAACATGATTGTTAAGACGTGTGTATGAGATTACAGGTCGTTGTCAGTCCACTAAGATGAACTGTGTTTGATCACAACTCCGTCTTCTGGTTGGCAGTATTTAACACAATTTAACACAACTTAACGCCATCTGTGATTACTACTTATGTGAGTCACCCTCACACCTGTAACACCCATTCAAATAAAAGACTCACTATTTTCTGTAACTGTGTAATTTAGCCCCACACCTGACTCTTGTCGGGTGGAAAAATATATTATTTATTTATTTATTTTTTACCAAGCATTTTAGTTCTGTATGTATCGGCCCGACTAAAAGTAAATAAAATACATGTGAGTACACGTAGTTTAAATAAATTAACTTTTCATCTTCTTTTATCTTCATGAACCAATTCCAAACATTTGTACAACCCCAGTTCCAAAGAAGTTGGGAAAGTGTAAAACGGAAATAGACATAGCAAGATATAAATAGAAATAGCAGATATTTACAAAACTCAATGAAGCTGATGAGGTCAAACATTAAATATATTGTCTTTGTACTGTTTCAATTGAATATATATTAAGAAGGTTTAGCTATTATCCCATTCTGATTTATTAATGTGTGACTGTCCCAACCTTTTTGGCTTATGGATTGTATAATGGTTTGACTGAATAAAAGACTGCAGAATAGCATGCAGCTATATTTGATTGAAAGCAACAACTTCACACTCCTTAAATTGAAAAAGAAATTAATAGGAACACATAAACAACACACACACAGAGACAGGCAGAGGCAAGTTAGTCCTTTATCTCAGTTGTGTCTGTCACTTTGAATCACACCATAACACATCCCATCCTTCATCCTCTGTGTGTGTGTGTGTGTGTGTGTGTGTGTGTGTGTGTGTGCTTGAGTGAGAGAGAGAGAGAGTTTTAATATAAAGGGATGAAAATATTTACAATCAGTGAGCTGGTGTGTGTGTGTGTGTGTGTGTGTGTGTGTGTGTGTGTGTGTATGTGTGTGTGTGTGTGTGTGTGTGTGTGTGTGGAGACACAGAGAGCAGTATCCATCACATTCTATATTAGCACCATCACACAGAACTCGCAGATCCCTGTTGGAACTTTTATCATATATCCTCACACACACACACACACAAAAGAAAGAGACAGAGAGTAAGAAGAAGAAAAGGGGTTTCAAGATTAGAGATTAGAGAAGTTTCCAGAAAGCGAAAGGAGGACAATGTGCCCAAAAGAAAGAACAAAAAGAGTAAAAACGCCCAGAGAAACGGAGTCGCACAACTTGTTAGTGTATGTGATCAGACAGCCAACTCAAGCATAAGTAAAGCTGGGCCCAGGCTAACCAGGACCAACAAAAGGCACAGCATCCCAAGCCTGAAAGAATAATGGCAAGACCAACTTTAACTTCTGATATAACTTTAACTTTGATGTAGCTAAATCACAGACAGAATAGAAGCAGAACGGCAGGTCAGAGACAGCTGGGAGAGGACCAACACTTTCATGGATGAGATAAATGCAACTAACAAGCTTTAGGTCAGAAGACTAATGTCGGGCATAGGATGCATGGGAGTGAATGCAGCTGTTAGACTGTACAACCAGCATTGCTCACAATAGAATAGACTATACATCACCATCTGTGCAATACTCTTTTTTCCATTTGCTGTGCAATATCTTATTTTGTCTTGTCTATTCATATTTATAATTAATTCAAGTGCAGTATTTTTCATATTTATACTTAATTGATTTTACTGATTTTATTGTCATATTTCTTTCATGATCATATTTCTCATAACCATATTCTCATGTATATCTCATGTACATCTGTATATCATTTCATGTAGATTTGTTAAATTTGTAAATACTTTTTAGCTTGTTTATATTTTTCATTTTTTCACTACTAACTGTCCTAGTGTTTTTGCTGCTGTGCACTGCAAATTTCCCCACTGTGGGATGAAGAAAGGCATATCTTATCTTATCTTATCTTATCTTATCTTATCTTAAGAAGAAGAAGAAGTGGACCAGTATCAGCAGAGCCAGGCAGGTAGGGTTTTCTTGTGGGTGAGGATGTCTGTACACCTAGTTGTGCTCAACACATGGGCACTATCAGATCAGATTAGATCAGATGAGAGGTCACACACAGTGGCTTCAGGTGGTTTGTGCATGTGATTCGGCTGATTCCTGCACCTACATGCAGCAGTAATTCAGGCATGTGCAACTTGAGGAAGATCCAGAACATGCTGTGATACCTGGTCTGGGAAAACCTGTGATCCCCTAGAAAGAGCTGGAGGTCCTGGCTGTAGGGACACCTGAGCTACCTTGCTTTTAATGTGAGCTGGACTTAGAGATGGATGGATGGATGGATGGATGGATGGATGGATGGATGGGTTGATAGACAGATACTGATGCTGATAAGATAAGATAAGATAAGGTAAGATAAGATAAACCTTTATTCATCCCACAGTGGGGAAATTCACAAAGATAATTCAGATACTGTTACTTATTTGCTCAGTATTCAGTGTCTTCATTATGTAATGGCTGGATTAGCAACACTCAGGTTGTAGCATCAGTGTCTGTTGTGTCATGACAATAGAGCAGTTGTATAAGTTGAGAATTGTAATGCAGCAGACGCCCCCTCTGCTGTGTTGTGTCCCGCAGAAGCAGCAGTCAGCAGATCTCAGCTTGAACTTGCTCTCCCCATACCTCATATCCATTCATGAGGCTTTTGACATTTAGGCTTTGCCAGTATCTGCAGAAACGCCATTCGAACTCTCTGTGCAGTATACCACACCAGAGACACCTCCCTGTTCCAGTGGGAGGTGTATGAGACACCCCCATGTGTAGAGCAGAGGGTCCGGGTTCTCTCCGCCTCCACCACCATTTTCACCTTGGTGTGGCTTTGGTAGTCACCTTGACAAATCAGCTGATTCTCCTGCTGCGAGATCACATGGTATCTCAGGTTGCTCCTAGCTAGTACGTCCAAACTGTGTCCAAATGGTGTACTACATACTTGGTCCAACAGTGCGTAATGTGCTCAAGAAGAAGGACAAAATTATTACTCATCCTTTAAATATTGGTGGGATCTGTTGTCCCATAATGTCATACATAAGATGGAGGAGATACTCACAGCTGGGGAACAAGAACAGTTGGCTTCTCTCCAAAAGTTGGTGGACACAGTCTTGTATGTTTGACTTTTTCAATGAAGCAGAAAGTTATATTCATAGTCCGACTAAGTGATTTCCAAATCGTGGAAATCCTAAGGATGCAAAAATCAATTTTATTTTACTGAACAGAACTGTCACTGGCCACCTGAGAAAACACCATCTTAATGCTTCTACTTTTGCTTCTGAGCAAGCTTAGATTCACACATGGTGACACTTACATTTATTTTGAAGTCATTAAATCCATGACACTGCTGTCACTCACTGTAAATATTAGGATCTTTTTTTTCTAATGCAAGACTCTACACATGTAATATCTAGCAAACTGCTGCACAGGCTCAGTTACAGACAGTGGATGGATACACCACCACTACGCTGCTTCAGACCCGACCTTGTAATTATACTGCTTATGGTAAATACGACTTGTTCTGATCCTGAATCAGTGATTAAGAGTCAAAGAGCAACTTCTGCCTCCAGCCTGCCGCTGCTGTCTCTCAAGGTCACTGTGTCAGTGTGTGTGTGTGTGTGTGTGTGTGTGAGAGAGAGAGAGAGAGATTATGCTTATGGGATAGGAGCAACCTGCTGAGGAAGCTGAACGGAGAAGTGGAGAGGAAGAAAGAGAGAAGGAGAGAGAGACTACTGCAGTGCGTCTAAGCAGAGAGAGTAACATCATGAATATTGAAACCTGACTTTACCTCCGTCTCCAATCTCTCCCCCCCCCACCCACCCACCCCCCTCCATTGGCTGCTGCCCACATTATTTTTGGAAAGGTGTGAAAAATGACTGTCTTATAACTGTGTCACCCTTTGAGCCTCTAACCAAAAATACACTGTAGCAAGGTACCAGAAATAGCAAAAGGATTAAAAGAAAGGGAGGAAATTGAGTTTGAAAATTCAAAGATTTCAAATGACAACAGCTGTGCAGTCTAATCATCTGCAGACAGATAGTGGAACATTTCACTTTTACCCCAAAATAGATATAACTGTAAATAAGGGCACATC
>JBBMOC010001293.1:335-12795 GCA_037975185.1 Centropyge bicolor | reverse complement strand
GTCTAAAGGGCGTCACCCCGGCTAATTCTAGTCACTGAGTTTGGGAAAGAGATCGTCGTGGGGTTAGCCGGCTAGCAACGATATTTAGCATTTAACCTAGCTGGTTAGCCGTAGCTAGTTTGATTATTTCGAATAAAGCGGCTTTTTTCAGCGGCTTTTTTCAGCCAATAGCGTTCATTCGACCCGCCTCAGCTCCGCCCTCGCTCCACCTCTTTGTCCATATTTGGAGTAACCGGAGGTAGGCTACCAAGATGGCTACGCACTACGATTTGCTTCATTTTTGCTCTTCAGAAACCTATGGGTGACATCACGGACACTACGTCCATATTTTATACAGTCTATGGGTGCAACACTAGCTACTAAGCAATGATTGTGTCCTCCATTTTGGACTGGTCTAGGTCTCAATCCCTTCAAGGGTCGTACTGTCCGCTTTCTGTTCCTCAGTGGGAGTTCACAAGCCAAAGTTCACCAAAGTTTTGATTTTCTCTGCCCCTTGTGTGAACCCACTGAATGTGCTGATTCTATTAGAACTGACTGAAATTGCTTCCTTAATTTAAATTGCTATTGTGACTAGGTCCATAGGCCACCACGTCTTCTTCTTTGTTCTTGACCCAGATTTTACTTTTAAGACCTATGATCTATCTGGCTATTCTTTCTGTTCAAATATCAGATGCAAAATGACAAGTTTAAATAAGGCCTTTTCTAAAATTGTCAGCCAAGGAGGAGAGCGTTTTGGATCAACAGCAGGCCTTCCAATTTTGGACAGTCAGAAGCGCTTTCAGTGTTGTTACCAGTATCACTCTCCGAATAGCAAAGCTGTCCCCTCCCTAGCCTGCGCATGCTGTGACTGTTGGGTGCTGCGTGGAGAGAGGGGTCCCTGCGTCACGGCCAGCTGGTTGATCCATGCTCAGCAGACTGAAGGATGTCCTGGTCTGCTGTGTTTCACTGGTCTGAGGTCAGTGTGAATATGACCATGACAGCATGCCGGGCATCTTCAGTGCTGCCAAGTGAGCCCACCAGAGCGCTGAGTCGGACTCCGCTTACGACACCAGTGAGACTTATAAAAAGTTGTTTTACATCTTTTTTTTATCAAATTAGTGACTAAATAACAGGAAATATATGTTATTTGAAGGAATGCTGAAAATAGTAAGTGATCAAAAACATTTTAAAAAGTCAAAAATAATAAACGCCTCAGAAGCAAATTTTTGAAATTACCACAATTACATACATTGTAAATGTGAGCCTGCTTCCTGTGAGAGCTCCCCTCTTTAATGAGCTGGCCAGTGAAAGACATTTAATGTCACCCTGACCTGCGTGGCTGTTTACTGTATGCCCTCTACCCATCTGCCAGTCTGAGTTAGTTTCCACTCTCACGGCACATGAGGATGAGAGGCTCTCGTCCTCATGATACTAAGAGAGAGAAGCTGTGCAAACATCACGGCACATGTATGTTAGGTGACTGTGAAATTGAATTAAAGTTTGGCTGTACTTCAATACTCCATGCAAATTAGGACCGTAAAGTCAAGCACAACTCATACTTCATCTTTCCCGGCTGTCTAGTTTTCAGATGCAGTGCATCCGGCAATGCTCGATATACTTTATTTTGGCTGAGTTAATACAAGCCACAGCTCTGCCAAAAGCCATAACACTTAGACAAAGCCATACAACACCCCGCTGTAACATCAGTGTTAGATTGATGCACGCATATTTATTCATACGTCCGCTTCTTTCCCAGCATCCTCAGCCATCACGCTCAGAGGTTGCTTAAATCATCCTGAGTTTGTGACTCAGTGGGATCATTATTGTGTTATACTCCTACTTAATGCAACACTAAGATTTTAATGGTGGGTTATATTTAGTTGGAACCATATTTTACCAATTTGCATATTTAATAGCAACAGCTGTGGAATCTCCTGGCCTCCTTGGGGCTTGCCTGCAGCATATGTCTCATGTGAAGGTAAAAATTGAGTCATGAAATTATACCGCGTTCTCAGTTACTCACACAACCAGTGTGCATGAAAATGTTCCGGTTCCTTATGTTGTCTTTAGCTGTGTCACAAATATAGATCCCAGTGGGGACAACGAGGGAAGGCCGCATCACTATACATTTATGCTTGCGTGTATGTGCATACTAGTGCTGCATCAGAGATTATTTTACATCTGCCGTCTGAAGGATGTTAATCTGTGAGATCAAAGTGGGATTTAGTTCTACACTTAGCACCCAGGATACTGACAGGCTCGAGCCATCCAACTGTTCTCGCCAGTGAACATTCTGGGTTACTCGTCAGACCTGGCAGCACAGGATCCAGATCCAATACACAGTACCATATTTTTGTGCTTCACTAACTTGGCTGTTTTTCTGCATCATTGCCATCGACCAAATTGTTCCGTTAACATTTTCTAAACTGAGTGAATTCTGCATTTCCTTGCCAGAGGTGATTTGTTGTTGTGCACTGTGTGACTGAGACAAAAAATCTGCTTGGTTCATTTTTGCAGTTCGGATGAGCATCACTCAAGGAGAGAAACGCTATCTCTGCATGTGGTAGATTTAAAATGTGCTTTCGCTGGCCTGGATAACGAGGGGAGCCTGATCAGACTCAATCACTATTTTGTAACATTATTTCGCCAACATTGTGTTTGCCCATTTCTGTTGGGGATAAACACAATTTTGTTTTGTTTGTCCTAATCAATCGGTGGAATGTCACACGTCCTTTCTGATGACATCATTCTCAGTTATTAAGGAAATTACCGCAGGGGCAGTTAACAAAATATTTGACATTGTTTTTAATGAAGATTATTAAAGTTATTTTTCATTGACATAATGAAATCGCTAGCTAACTATGAATGAAGATATCACCATTGTTAATCCTGCGGACAAAGCTGTGATGTGGTGATTGATTTTTTTTTATTATTATTATTTTTTTTTTTCTTAAGCTGACAGTAGGCACCACCAGACCTATATGAAAGTCTGAATGATAACAGGTGTGGGTGGCAATTCAGAGGTCTGGAACCAGGCTACAACTCAGGAGCAGAAGGACTCTGAATCAGAAACATACTTATTTACCATTGCCTTGCCAAGCCAGGTTTTTTTTGGCTACCCTGGTAAACAACAGTTGCCTACTTTACACATCTTGCAGACACAGAACAACATGAACATCCCATTTGAGCCATGTTTCTGGCTGCCTTGCTCTGACTCTCTTTTACACAGGCCCTACTCGCCAAACACAAAAACATCAGAAAGCTTGGTGTTGGTGAGCTCAGCCATAAGATATGTGCTGGTCAGACAATCAAAACAATCTCTTCATAACCAAAGAAAATACTTGACCAGCCTTATGTACTATAGTTGTAACTAAAATATTCATCAGCATTTTTTCGCCAGCTGCTGCAGTTACACAAACACATTGTGATACGGTGCAAGTGCACACCCTCACACCCAAACACTCTTATCTCTGCGCTTGTACACAAGGACGAGTTCTCCACGTCTGTAAAGTTTGGCAGGTTCGCTGGAAGAATTATGCAGATCTCTTTAGCCGTCCTAATGGATACAATGAATGGCTCCGCGGGGAGTGTGAAGAACACATACAGCGTTAGGTGGATTAGCATGCATAAATAAAATGCTAATGCTTGCAAGCTAATGAGTCCCAAGGAAATATCTCGGTCCTGAGATGAGTCACATGTGGTCTGAAACTGATGGTCTTTAAACGATTTCAATATAATCCATTATGTCTAATCTTGCATTTTATGAAAGAAGCGCTTTTGATTCTTTATAAAAATCATATGTTTATGTTTATGAGTTACTTGTGGGTCACTTCTCACGGATGAGAGGCCCCGCAACAATATTGTTAGTTTAAAGGTATGCTCAGATGTAACCTAGCTGATTTTTTTCTTGCTGTGCATTTTAAACATCAGATGGAATTATTCACCCTTTTTTTTTCTTCTTTTTTTTTTGAGTGTGCTTGGGAAAAACACATGAATAATGCAGCAGCACTCGGTGGCTGTGGTGGGCCTTAATGAGATTTTTGGGAAGATTGTGCTTACTGAGTCATCATGGGCGAGAGGAGAGTCAGGGAAGGGAGGAGTGAAGGTGAGCCAGAGAGAGGGGGCTCAGGTATGTGCTCTGAAGTCTTACTTCTAATTCCAGGCGAGGCAGGGGCTAAATGTAATTATGGCGGCACGGAAGCAGAGAACTGTGGATGAAGCATGGGCCGCCTCGTATTATCCTCACTTATCCAGAGTGTCCTCTCAAAAACTGAAGGCTGTGTTAGAGCCACTCTAATGCTACTGTAGAGATGCACAAAAAAACGATCAGGCTGATTTACATGGCCGCAGAGGGAAATCTGAATAAGGAGTGACAACCACATAACTAAAAGCTGCTGGCTCCAGAAGTAGTTTAACTCTTGTTTCAGAGTTTTCTGTTACTGATGTGCTCATCGTTCCTTAGCGCAGGATTGCATGAGTCTGCCAGAGCACATAGCAATATGAAATGTTTTTGTTATGGCAGTCTGCCTTTGTTTTGGAGAAATTAAGTTTTCAGTTTGACATGGCGAATGGCTTTAAATACTGTGATATCTCTGAGCCTCGACTGATGCTGCGATGGAGAACAAGCTGAACTGTAGGGAATTCAAATGCTTTCTTCTTGCCGTTCTTGCAACAAAGCACAGGCCCTAGTGGCAGAATTTACAATCCAAAGCTGCATCCCAGTTCCTACATACTACATACATCTAACTGGGTTTTGTGTATGTAGTATGTTCACACTGCAAGCGACTGTAGAAAGAATACTCAGTCAGTATACACAATAAAAACACCTTAATTTACAAGTGTGCTGTCACTAGTGCTTCACAGCTGGTAAAAGTTAAGTCTCTATAATTTAAACGTCTCAGAAAATGAAAAATAATTAAATTATTGGAAAAAGAAAGACATAAAAGACAAGATATGTTTACTATTATATAACCATTGTGATTTGTACTCTAACACAGAAAGTACAATGAGATGCAGGATACAGTATGTATTATATTACCATGTATGTCAAATTGATCACTTTTCCACAAAGTGTAATCTTAGTTTCCACTTGTTAACTGCACACATGACCAAAAAGTGAAATGTTTTTCTGTATACAAGCTTTGACTTTTAATCTAAGAACCAGATATTTCCTGAAGCAGTTTGTACTGATAGTTCAGCCAGTAAAGTTTATGTCCATCCGAGCCTTGGAAGTGCATTTTGAAGAAACGTTGGAGAGAACGAACGGGACATTAACTTCTGGTACCCTGGATACCCAAAATCATTACAATGACTAATGATAATGATTCCATGATATAGGATGCATAGCAAGATCATCACATACAGCATGCTGTAGAAAAGTCCCAGTATGAGTTTCTGTACTGGGTTTGGTCCATGTGAGCTTACCGGTGTTGCAGCAGGACTCTCCTTTATCACAGCGGGCCTCTGCAGTGCAGTTGCATATGACAATGAAAAGCAAAGTGTGAGTGTTAGAGATGATTTAGTCGCACCGGTGATCGACTCTGTTCTGATGTCATGGTTTGAGAAAATACATGGATTAGCCTTATTCTGACGCTAGTGATTATTAGCAAGGAGCAGTGTTGAAAACTCAGGTAGCAGCGTCTCGTTCTCAGCCAGTGCTGACCGTCACTTTCATCCGTGGAAATGACTAATTTCACAGGCGTTAGTTCATCATCTGTCACTGATTAATGTTAATTGAGTAACTTGATGAAAGGACAAAAATGAAGTTGTCTGTTGTGGGATTGAAGCACTGTACTCGTCATGTCAATTTGTGCTTTCTCCCATCTAATTAATAATGTGAGCATATGAATTTGATAATAATAATGATATATTTCAGTTTTTGGATCAACTACCAAGTGAAAAATAAGGTGCCAGATTCACTAAGCTATGACTGTTTTTTTCAATCTCTCATTTACATATTTAATCTTTCAGTAAATGTAAGTATTAAACTGGGTTTGTTTCTGGGATCTAACTATCTGCATAACTGAACAGGCTGAAAAGAAACACAAACAAACCTCTGATTCTTAGACGGGGCGCTGAATTCCAATGACAAGAAAATGAATCCAGCATATTGCCATCATCTCTAAATATACAACAGTTTAATGATAATAAATCTTGTCATACAAAATGTCCATAATTCTTTGCAAATGACAGTAATGAACTTTTACTGTAAGTGCTGACAGTACATATATCACAGTTGACTTATAACCTAAGCTAGCAATGCAGCCCCTGCTTGTCATCACACTGCGACTGCATCACTATCAGCGGCTGGACAGATGAATACTATCAGCCCATCACCTGTAGCTATTCCACAGGTTCGGAGGCAGAGACCTTTTAACCTGCAAACACTGCAGTGATGGTATGAGTCCTGCAGGAGTGTTCTGACAAAATGACTCACAGCTGCCTGCCAGGAACGCACCTTTCCCCTCTTCACATCATATCAGGAGGCAGTTTTCCAACACTATATTTTTGCCCTTTTGCATTTATGAAGGAGTAGGTATATTCCAATGCAAATGATTGGGAGGGCTTGAACTGGTCCATGTTGGAACTGCACACCAAACTACACTGTCGCAGAGCTGCAGAGAATTGTTTTGTCACCAATGTTGTTTCGGGGCAATGGTTTAAAAATATTTGAAACCATCATGCAAAAGGTCCGCTAAGCTCACGTCAAATTAGAATATGGTACTTTGTTACAGATTAAACTGCCCAACAGCAGTTAAAATGAGCTACAACAGTAAAATGCAGCTTGCACATTGATATGTCAGTAACAATGATCCAACAATAAAATAAGACATATAATATTGTAACACTGTCATGAGGTATATGTATAATGTGAACTTTTACTTTTGCTACTTTAATTTTGTTGATGAGACTTATGTACTCTTACTTAAGCACAGTTTTCAATGCATTCTTAAAATGGAGAAATAGAATGTGGGTGCTAATTACAGATATCAAGATGCAGGGTTCAAAGTTGCTGAAATAGTCAGTACGCTTGCTGTATATTTGTGGCTGAACACCTGGGGGCTCACATGGAAAAGGTGAGTTTAGGTGGAATCCATTATCATATTTTATTACTGGGTGTGAAAGGGGCTGGTGACAATAACAGCCAAATCATATTTGCTCCTCTCATGCTTTCCCTACTCCAACGTACTGCTAACTTGAAAAGCCAGTAAAGAGTCCAGAGAAGCTTCTCCCAAGGCGAAGCTAATATTCTCATTCCTGTTTACGCCGCTGTGAAATTTAACCAAAGCAGTCATGTGACCAGTCATGACTTCTCACCACATCATGCTTTTTTATTGTAAGAGCAGGCGTGTGTGGTTAGTTCACAACAGCATGGGGCTGGTTGTGCCGGATTCAATCAAGGCAACTTGAATAATCTGGTGAACAAATTCCTGCTTTGAGAATACGCACCACTGACATTAAAGCATGCAGATGGAACTGGCAGCTGTTGGGAAAATTCATTTGAAAGGAAAGGCCTTCATACATTAAAACTGTTGGGCAGAAAGATTCCTTGAAGAATCAAACTTTAATGTGCCTTCTTTCTCGGAATTTTGACATAATTGGAATGAAATTGTTTCAGTTTTTTAAAATTGAAAAATATACTATCCCCCAACACTATAGCACATACAGTAACTCCAGTTCACCATGACAGTGTGTGACAGTGTTTGACATGTTCAGAGCTGGCAGGCAGCAGAAGGTGCAAAACATTGTCCACTTGACACCAAAATGGCAGTATGCTAATGAGATGCCAGAGGAAGTCACCCATGCATCTCTGGATGGGGTCCATGCAACACATATCTGTTCAATTTTCCATAGAAAAAGAAAAAGCGGTAAATTCTGTAATATTTATGTGTGAATCCAGAACTGAAAATTAGAAAATCAGCTGACCTTTATTTGTATTCTTGCGCTGGGCTACCTGAGAGGTCGGGATTTAATTCTACTTGCTAAATGCACTTTGGTCCAAGACACCAACTCATTTAAAGGACTACATGTGCTCTATGTAGCATGTAACTTGAGTGCTATATATGTTACTTTTAGCATATTGTCTAGAACAGCGGTTTTCAAAGTGTGAGGCGTGCCTCCCCTGGGGGGCGCCAGAGAGCTTCAGGGGAGCCACAGCCAGTGAAAAAATAAACCTGAAAAGAAAAAAAAAGTGTAAACATCTGACAAGAGACAAGATGCATCGATTATCTCAAGTGAAAGTGAGAGAGGGCACAGAGTCTGAAAACAGAGGAAGTATGACCCTGATTATTTAAAGTTTGGCTTTTCATGTATTGGTCCTGATGATGCTCCGCTGCCACAGAGTGTTATCTGCAAAGAGGTGCTAGCTAACGACAGTATGTGACCATGTAAACTCCGGCGTCATATTGAAACCAAGCACCAAAGTTTAGCGACCAAGCCGCTATGATAAAAAAAAAATTATCTGACTGACGATGATCTGTTTATTATCTGATTTGAGGAATTGCACAAAGAGGCCTTAAATTGAATGTATTCAAAAAGATATTCAAAAACTCTGTTAAAATATGTTAAAAACAGATGTTAAAATGTGTTTAAAAAAAGATGTTAAAACATAAAGATGTTAAAATGTGTTAAAAAAAAAGATATTTATCCACACACAGAGATAAAGATGATTAAAATGTTTTAAAAATATGTTTAAGAACATACAAACATGTTTAAGATGTTTACAAAAATAAAGATGTGTATAACATTTATTTTTTAAAACCTTTTTTCAGCCTGTGTGGAACATACAAAGCGACAACACTAACAGTAATAATAGTAATAATAATTAGGGGGGGTAAAGGGGGGGCGGCATGCTTTTGAGTTCTCTTTAGGGAAGCTCGCTATCCCACACTTTGAAAACCCCTGGGCTAGAACAAAGAGGATGAACACAGCAGCTTGTTGAGCTAACCTGATTCTGATGCCGACAGCTGCACCTGCACGTGTGAGGTCAGTGAATAAAAAAACCCACAATCTCATCACTCAGTTTATAGGCAGGTTGAAACATCTACATCAGCAGATTCTCGAAGCGGAGAAATCACTTAAAGGTCAGAAATGTGCCAAAATAAATCTGCATGAGTGTAGCATGTTTGTCTCTGGAGAGGAGGCATCAGAGGGATCCAATCTCCAGTCATTTGCAGGCAGAGATGCAGCATTTGCTTTTCTTCATATTTAGGTGCAATTAAAAAAAACCTTTTTCAGCTGTCACTCTCGGCTAATAGCGCTGGGACTGTGAGGCGTCTCAAGCATCAACACGCAAATGTTGGGTGGCATACCATCAGTGCTTTAGATTTCCATTGACTTAATGTTTGAAAAACAGGCCTTGGCTGCTTTTCTCATTCCACAATATTACGCAGATGCTCTTTCCTCAAATCCTCCTCGAGATCTTGTCATGTTTTCTTTTTCTTAACATCCCTTCGTACATTCATTCATTTTATTTTTTTTTGCTGGCGTTATAGAAAATGAGTAAGGCGTGTGTGATTTCTGCCTGCCATTCATTGATTGTATCTTTTCAGTAAAAAAAATCTCATCTTGGCTCTGCCTGTTTCTTTCCTGGACTCGTTCCTGGATCTAAAGCCCTCAGAAGAGAAGGGTGATGCTGGAGAGAGCATTTTAGCACTACAGCCGCATGATGATTAAATGAAATGCCATTGGTATCATTCTTTGTTGATATAAATAAAGGATTTCAATTTTTTTTTCACATAAACATTTACTATGGTACAGAGTAATGGTTGGCCACATTTTGCCCTCATTTGATTGGTCACATTGTCAGATAAATGCGAGAAGCTGCAACTTTTCTCTTTTTTTTTTTGTGAGAACGCTCATTTGTAAGCCTGCGGGTTCGTCGTATGTGCACCAGCATGGGATTCACCAATATCATCTCTTCACACTGTTTTATTGGAAATGAACAGGAGAGAGTCAACATCACCTACCATGTCTTAAGCTCATTATGCTTCCTTTGGCGCTCCTGCTCCTGAATGGATTGTTCTGCAGCCTTTTCCAGCCATGTGTCCTCTTTTTGACAGTATTTCTTCGCTATCGTCAACAGTCATGAGCCACAAACAGGCACATTTTGTTATGAGACCAGTGCCATGGGAAACTTGTAGCCCGTGCTGCAAATATATTTTGTGTAAGTCTGCGTATTTATATTTGCTCGCTTGTTTTTATGTCATGATTGTATCATAGCTAAGTGGGAAAAGTGATGCTGCCTTTGAGGGTACTCAGGGATCTTCGGGGAGGCAGAGAGTGAGAACATGGCTGCAAGATGAATTTTAACCATGTAGAGAGCCTCTGCATCACCAAGCCAAGGCTGATACACTAACTCACAACGGGGCTTTTCCTGCCTCAAGATCTCTACCGTGACCTACTGAACCTTCATTTACAGCTGCAGTAGATAAAATAAATAAAATACATTTATACATGTGCTCCATCCTGAACAGATGTGCACGGCCCTGCTTTCTGGCTGTGAATATAGGAAGCGCCAGCTATGATTTAGATAATCTGATACAGCAGCTTTTGGAGGCATGAGCATGTTTAAATTCAGAATGAAAGAGTTACAAGGTAAATTAACAATAAATAGGATAAATAATAAATTGTACAAATGGCTCACACAAATGTTACAATTCAATTACAAAATCCCTGCAGTCTTACCTCTGTTTTAGTTTCTGTTAATAATGTGTCATTGAGGTCTTGATTCTTCTCTGTATGGTGTCAGGAGCCTCACGAGGCCGTGGCTTACAGTGACAGGACTTCAGTACAGTAGTGTCAGTAGTTTAGTGTCAATAAGCAATGTTAGCTTACTAACATTACACCTGTCACCATTACCAATGCGCCGCATCAGAATTTTAAGAAGGCAAACTCGTCGACAAATTTATTCATATAACCCGGAGAGAAATTACACATTTGTCTCAAGAGGCTTTGCGATCTGTACCCACTTTCCTTATGCACATCAGGGGTCTATAGATAAACTCTCCACACTTCTATTGCTTGGTGCATCAGTGTGACACTCTTGTTTTAGTGGTATATGCCAATTGTGCATGACATCATTGTTGACAGTTGATATTGTATGTCACTTATGTTAACACTGGCACATGCCCCTGTCCTTCATGATATAACAATGGTGTGCCACTGTCGTTGTTAGAGGTATGCAACCTTGACTAGTTGTAGGCCGTTGCTACCAGTTTTACCTGCCAGTGGAACACGAGTGACATGCTGTTATGAGTGGCACATGCCAGTATGACATGTCAATGCGACGTACTACTTAGAATTAGCATATGTCTCCAAACCGATCTCTGTGGGACTGACTGTCAGACCCAACAAGTTTACCGCATGTTGTTGCAATGTGAACTGTGCTTTTAATGGCCTGGGCTAATTAGCTCATGAATCATCTTGCTATATGCTGTATTTTTACCTAACGCCAGCCTGGAGTGACTCCTCTGTTGCTGTTATTGGCAGTGTCGCCTTCAACACTCACACACATGGTCATGCTTTTGTGCAAGCCTTGAAATTCTCTGTGCAGGAAAAACCCTGTTGTGGTCTTGCAGGACCTGCTTTGTGAATCTGGATTGGGGGGGGGGGTATGAGGACACAGGCCACACGGTGCACAGATCAGTTTTAGAGCTGGAAGAATTTAAAAATGAGATATGAAAATGTGAACCGGCACAATGTGTGCAACTGGAAGAAAGTGGCATTCCGACAGAAGTGGCCTCGCCTTTAGGGACCTCTCTGAGCAGTAAACATATTAGTCTTGTGAGACAACTTAAAGTAGCTTTTATTCCGGGCACTGCAGTGATAAAGTCCATGACATTTAGGAGACTCAGTGAAGGTGGATTATTGCTCATGATAGGAAAAATACAATCCTTCACTCCACATTACTTACAGTTCTGCATTATTACAACCAACAAAGGCTGTAACAAAAATATATCTCCAAAAAATGAATAGTCAAATAAATATGTACTTGATATTTTATGTATTGTATTCTACATGATAGAAAAACAAATGTGACCCACATACCCAAATGATACTCTGGCTTCACCAACTGGTTTTGCGATGAGCAAGTGTGACAAGTAGAGGCCTGGGAGCAGATAAAGGAGTGTGTCACCATCATCTCGTCTGTTGATGACTTAGAAGGAGAAGCATCAACACCACCCCTATCTATTGTGCTGTTGTGGTTTTTTTTCTGTACAAAGAAGGTGTCTGGATCTCCTGTACGACTTGGGTTCTGGTGCTTATGTTTTTATTGAATCATTTGATCTGCCCCAATAACTGGAAAAGTCATACGCGGGGGAAATTGTTGACATTATTGATGTCCCTAATGGGAAGTATTGACAGCGAATTGATGTGACATTGTTACCTTGTTATGGCCATAGACTGTATAAAATATGGACGTAGTGTCCGTGACGTCACCCATAGGTTTCTGAAGAGCAAAAATGAAGCAAATCGTAGT
>JBBMOC010001292.1:5000-12813 GCA_037975185.1 Centropyge bicolor | reverse complement strand
CTGCCACCTAACAGCAGGGGGACAGTTGGCAGTGAGGGGGGGGGGGGTAGAGAGAGAAATGGATAGGACTCTTGAATGAGTTGCGCAGCTTTTGAGGGAAGCTGCAGCGAGGGGGAGACTTACAGAAAGTTATTTGGGGACATGGGACTTATTTGGGGAGAAAGATGAAGAGAAACTCACAGAAAAACAAGCAACATGAAAGTAGCTCTGGAGGCTTGTGGCGGTCGGCTTCACGCTCCTCTCACCACCACATTCTGTCCACACTCACCTTCCTTGCACTCGAGAGCCACCCTGGACTCCAGGTTGTCCATCTGCAGCTGCAGTCGTTTGAGGGTGCGGTCGGCGTCTCGAGACTTCCTCTTGTAAGCGATCAGCACCACGATGATGACCAGCAGCAGCAGGCCGCCACCTCCTCCGATGCCGATGATGGCGGGCAGGGTGAGCAGGCTGTCCGAGTAGATCTGCAAGGTTCCCGGGGAGTATTCAAAGCCCCCGACTCGCACCTGGCAGGAGGTGACAAACAGATATGTTTGAGTTTGTTTGTTCAGCAGGTGGATGAGAGACACCATCACAAAAACCTACGTACTGTGCACGAGGTGAAAACACGACTTGGGCAGTTTTAAAATAAGTTTTACCTGCAGGAGCTACAGTTCCACAGGATGACAGGTTGTACAGTCCTACACCTGGCTACAACCACATCAAACCCAAACCCATATCACATCAGAACAGTTGTGGTTTGCAGAACATGTGAATTGAAAAAAAGAAAAGAAAAAAAAGAAAAGCAAGGATATGTTTTTTTTCCCAGTCATCTTTTTTTCCTTTTACTCCATCTTCAGCTGGCTTACGTCTATGAAATACCAAATGGAGGAGGGTAAAAATAGACACAGACCTCTCACGCCCACGAACCATTTTTTGGTCTCTATTGAATATCAATACTGTTGAAATCCCGAGGAGGATGCCAGGAAAACAGGACCGATCAAAAGCCTCCAAGACATAAATACAGTCGCAAACACTGCCAACGGTATAAGAGACAGGGTGTGTGTGTGTGTCTGTGTCTGTGTGTGTGTGTGTGTGTGTGTGTGTGTGTGTGTGTGTGTGTGTGTGTGTGTGTGAGTGTGTGTGTGAGTGTGTGTGTGTGTGCGTGTGTGTGTGTGTGTAGCTATATGAATGGGGAGGAGGAATGTGGAGTAATTGAAGAGATTTGGGTGTGATGGATGGGGAGGACAGAATGAGTGGAATGAATGAGAAGGCAGGCAGAAGAGTGAGATGAAAGAGAGGGATGAATAGCACAGCGGAAACAGCAGAGAGAGAACAGGAGGTGTAGGAGAAGACGAGCTGAGAGGCTGAAAGAAATGTGGAAGGCAGATGAGGAAATCAAGAGGGATGATGAAATAACAGGTACTTTAGAGAGAAAAATGTAAATCAGAGGGGGATGATGCTCGTTTTAAGGATTTTCATGGTTGTATCAAGTGAACATGAGGCAGACAGGCACAATGACAAACCGCTCATCAAACAGTGATGCAGACAAGTATTAAAGTTGGACTCACGGTGACTTTGTGTTCTCCGGTCAGGTTGGGCCACTCACACAGCAGCTGGCTCTCAGACAGGGTGAGAGCGCAGGGCGTCTCCCCGATCAGCACCGTGTAGTTCAGCTTAGCGTTTCCTGGGGCTGAAGGAATTAGGTTGCGGCCCTGGAAACAGATGCGCATATGTTTGGGTTACTTACATGAGGTCTGCGTCTGAGGTGGTCCACACAGGTAGAATAATAATCATGCAGCAGAAACGCAAAGGAATTCACTCTATGCTTTGTAAAAGACATTCTGATTGGCTGGAAGATATCAGTGTGCACGAGACTTTAAACTACAGCTCATTATAACACTGCTTTTGCTTGATTCTGCCAGAAAACAGCTCTCAGAGAAAATGACCAAACAAACATATGCATTATGATTTGAACACAGCCCACCTTGTTTTCCTTCAGTACAACCTGCTTAATGAACGCTTGTCATAATACACATACACACACACACACACACACACACAGGTGTCCTGATGCAGAGAGCCACACTGAAACCACCGCACAGAACCAAACATGAGAATCCTGTTCTACGTTCCTACCTAATTACCAAGTGTAAGACATTGCTCTTGAGTTAACAATTTAACTTTTACTAAATTTAGCCAATCAGCAATTAGATTATTTGGATCCAGATCTGGTGGTTCGGGGCTGGCACAAGTAAAAAATACTGTCAAAGGACTGCAAAAATGTGTTAGTTGCAAAAGGGTGCTGGCAGGTACAATAAATAAATTCTAGAGAAATTCGCCTTCCCCTCACCTCCACCTACCCCCCCCCTCCTCCTAACACACTGCACTTTGCAGAATGCAAGGAATTAATTGCTGGAAAATCTCGAACGTCTAATTTCTCTGCCATTATTTAATAGGATGCTGTTTCTGTGCTGCTTATTTCGGCAATTCTTTACCCGGAGAGCAGCGGGGCAATCAGAGCTTTTTCATTATGGAATTATATTTAAAGTTACAGGGGAGAGAGAGGCGTGATTCGTCTTCATTTCCAAAAACTCCACCCTGATTGGCCGAGAGAAAAAAGGCTTTCGTTTTCCATGAAATTGCATGATAATTTCCTCTCTCGCTCCTGAGGCTTTGAAGTTCAAGGGGAGAGGTGAAATGACAAAAGACAGCGTGGGTGGGTGGGTGGGACAAAGTCTTTATAAATGCGCCCCGGATTCAGATGTGCACTGCCTCTATGGCTGAGCGTAAACACGGCTGTGAAGTCTCTCCTCAGAAGTTATGTGATAGAAATCTGAGCAGGTGGCACAGCAACACATGGGTCCACTTTATAAACATTACTTTCCTTTGCACCTGATTTTAAAGGGGGGGCGTTATAGAAGCGACTTTTCTATCCCTTAAAGGTCTCCAAACCCCATTGGAGAGAGCAGGCGAAGAAATAACATCTTTCAAGGTTGAAGCACATCTGAAAGGCTGCGCTGAAAGAAACACTCTCAAAGGAAGAGGAAGGAGGGAGTTAAGTGTCTGTATAGGAATGTTTGGAGCACATCATTTCAAATGCCTGTCAGCGTCTTATCAGCTGTGTTAGACGCTGACTGGGAGGTCGCTGCAGCATTTTCTAAAATAACCATTTGTGGGATTGAGCTTTTCACGTTGCTGACAATACTCTAACATTACTGGAACGCTGCTATCTGCCATTACTGCTCTCATTATGTGTCAACCGAGCGCTAACCCTCACCTCACCTTCTGTCTTCATTATGTTCCTGTGTGTTAAAGACATGTCTGCAACACATTTACAGAGCTGCCTTTGATAAAAAAAAAAGCTTTGAAAAACCACCATAAAGCCCATCCTGACATCATTTAGCTCGACACAGAAACCAGTTCTTCCAACCCATTCGTGGTCTAATGCGTGAAAGGCAGAAGAAAGAAAATGAGAAAGGTGATGCAAGAAGGGAGAAAGGAGGCAAAGAACAGGAGAGAAGAGATGGAGACAGAAAGAGAAGAGAAAACAGAAGCAGAGTCAAGAGAAGATTAAAAAGAGAAGGAGTTAATGGATGTAAAGCAAAGGCAGGTAGAGACAAGGCCAAAACAGATCAATGCTAAGAGCACAAGTCAATTCACCTTGAGTATGAGCGGTGAGCTGGGCTTCAGCTCCAGCATGCCGGTGGGGCTCAGCGGCTCGAACACGGGGTCCGGGTGGTAGCTGAAAGTCTCGTTCACCACCAGCACAGAGCGCACGTCATCCATGACGAAGCCGATCTCATCTGGACTGCTGCCCGCCTCGGAGAAGCCTTTGTCAGATCCGGCCACAGAGGGCGCCAGACACACCATGACCGTGTTGTTGACAACCGTGCAGTTCTGGAGAAGGAGAAGAGAAGACAGAGAGAGAACGAGGGAGCGAGGAAGGTTAGGAGGAAAGGAGGGAGGAAAGGAGCAAAAAGGAGGGAGGGGGTGAGAACAGGGGATAAAATATGATAAACAGTTCAATGAAGCTGAGTGAGGTGATTTAATTTCCTACCTAACAGCCTTTCAACCTTGTTTTAACTGTTGCCTTGGCAAGATTTAAAAAACTGCACATTTTCATATTCTTCCCCACAGGATCATGTTAACTAATCAACAACATATACCATGGCTGAAACAGGGTTCTGCGATATGAGTGATTAAATGTCTCGGTAATGACATAATGAGGAAGAGGCTGGCTTAATGACATCAGTGTTGTAATCAGTGTTGATATCATCTGGAAATCCCCCGTGGGCTTCGACACTTAAATCAGTCAGGGAAGAACAAATTAGAGTGTAATGACACACGGAGAAACAGGAGAGGTCAGCCAGTAGCTGTTAACCATAACACAGCACGGCTGAGGAGACCTCTGCATACTGTCACAGCGTGTTCCAGCATTACATTATGTTCTATATGTCACATACTAAGGCGCTCACACACACACACACAGAGGGTGTGAAACGGCTCAGACACAGGACAAAACTGTGTTTATAGGTCAACAGAAACATTAACCAAGCAAAATAAAAGAAATGACTGCAGACAAGGGGGGACAAAGGAAAAGGAAGGGATATTTTTACTTTGGGCTAAGAGCAGGAGAAAGGTTAGCTGAGCCCCGTGGTGCTAGGTGAAGAGAGGGGGATTTGCCAGAGCCGCTTTATTGCTGGTTGACATTTCAAAGGTTAAACTGCTAAAAGGAAATTCAACATCAAAAACAAACAGAAAATGGGCCCTTGGCTGGTTGACCGACGGGTCAGGTGTGTGTGTGTGTGTCCTGGGAATGTGTGAGAGCGAGAGACGGCGGGACACCTGTGTGTCTATACTGGTCTCACTCCGTCTCACTCGCCAAGTCAAGTCACTGCTTTTTTCTTGTTTTGTCAATAAAAACTGTGTGTGGGTGTCTGGATCCAACTACTTACGTTCTCTGACTTGGCAGCTCCATACTTGGCTCTCATTTTGGGCTCCTTGATGGTGGCCAGATTGGTTCCAGTAATGGTCAACATGGTTCCTCCACTTAAAAACAAAGAGGGATAAAAGGACTCATTGCAGAGAAAATCAAGACAAACACAATTATACAAAGGTAGTAGGGAAATAAAAACAATTCAGCGTGCACTTGTGTGTCACATATTAATGTATCTCCTGCTGCAGCTTTTTTTCTTTCAGGGTCTAAGTGCATACACTATTCAGCAGGCCTATCAGTGGAGATAAATGTTAATAAATGTGTTCTCTGTGGGAGCCACGAGGGCCCTCCAGTTGGCCATTTACCATTACTGCTCGCTCCTGCTGTAGCCTTTCGCCTGCTTATTCATGGAAGCCCATTTTCAGGTAATGATAGCGACGCTAAAGCCCTTGCATGAATGTTAAAAGCTTCTTTAAACCGACATGGAGGCTGCAGGGAAGAATCAGCCAACGTGTAGTATTACTCCTGAGAGCCGCAGCTTTGGGCCTCTCCGAAGCCAGGGGAGATATTAAAGTTGCACTGCGGCATTTTTCAACATGAGACACACTCAGCGGCTGCACCGCTGCCAGTGATCTGACATGTTGTGTAACCTTTACACCTGTGACCTACTCAGGGCCGTGTGACGCTGACCAGCAGAGACATGGGTAATATGGGTGAGAGTCCTGTTCCCCCACGCTGGCTTCTCCACAGCCTCCGTCTGACCGAGAGGCTGAACTTTATCTGACGTGAGACGTTCTGACAGCAGCTAAATAAGTTAGCATACAACCTAAAAAGTGGAGTGGGCTGAGGCGAGGCCTGAAGCCCAGCGGCACTGTGAGTCACCACTGGCACCAAAAACCTACACAAAGGATACACTGGCTGGTATTATGCCAACAACCAAAATAATAGCAGAAGTCTGAGTAAATGTTCTCGTGTCATGAACGGCCATTTCACTGACTCTGGTGGCTCTCAGCTTACATCCACTTCATGGTGGATCAGAGCATCCTAAAATGAAAACATACAAGATAAGACATCCACACTGAGGGAGTGGGCAGTGTTTGCTGAGGTCAGGTGGAGCTGATATCTGAGGTGAGGAGGTGAGGCCAGTCCCAGGCCTGAAGGTGAAGCTGGCCCTCAGAAGGTCTGTGGTGCTGAGGAGCTGGCAAAGAGCTCAGAGGGCTTTTTAGAGGCTTCAGAGAGGATCGACAGATGTTGAAGTGGTGAACAGAGTCTGGTGTGACGACTCAGCAAACAATGGCCTTTAGCAGATTTACATTAAGTTGCTCCTTTGTTGGAACAGCAGAACAGAGAGCATCTTTTGAACACATACAGTGCAGACTGTTACTGTTTGTGCTCTACTACACTGTGTGAACAGGGTGGAGTTGTATAGTTCCACGTGTCCACGCTGCTTGCCCGAGAACCTCGTCCTGAAGGGAGCCCAACACGTCCAAGTCACGTCAGATTTGTGTTTCGGACAAGGGAGGCTGTTTGCAATGGCCCTGGCAAAAGGGTCAAAAAAGGGGACTCTGCGACGAAATTGCTTGGTAAATAAAAGTGTGATTGGCCCAGAGAAGCATGCCCCTCCTCCCCTGGGAGCCGGGGTTATTTTCACTTCCATCCCTGCTTCCTCCTGCCTGCCCTCAGCCTTTCATTCATCCCATTCCAAAAGAGACTTCTCATCTGCTCACACCTCTTTGGCCTGACAGGAGAGACTTTTTCTCCCTGCACAGTTTTAAACTCCCATTTTCACCTCAACCCCCTGCCGTGATGGAGCAGTGGGTTGTTAGGCCGTCTGAACAGACAATCTGCCTGTTGGAAGAATCTCATGTGGGCTGTCCTAAGAGGTGGTACTCCTACCCAATATGTATGACTTTTATTCACTGGGGCTTCAGAGAGCATGGTGCCCCCCCCCCCACACACTTTCCCTGATTGGCCTCTAATATGAAATATCTGCAGGAAGTGTTTCTCTCAGTATTCACAGCTGAACCAAATGAGAACAGCGTCTCTGTTAAAGAGAATCTCAGAGCAACACAGTTGTGACTATGACATCAACGTGTGCAAGTAAATTAGGTTTTTTTTTGTTCTGCTTTGTTTTAGTATCCATCTTGTTATTTCAATACCAACTTGTATCTGAGAACTTTAAGCAAATGCAAAAGAAAAACATAATTTAAAAAACTCAGGAAATAACATATGACATGTTCCTGGAACTATACTTTTGAAGTAAATGAGACAGTCAACAGTGTGTGTGTGTGTGTGTGTGTGTGTGTGTGTGTGTGTGTGTGTGTGTGTGTGTGTGTGTGTGTGTATGTACTGCTTCATTTCTGAGCTGAGGAGTAGAGGAGTTTCTAGGTCATGCTAGTGAGCCCATTAGCACTTGGAAGCTCCAAGCTTCTTCTTTTTTTTCTCCACAACACAGCTTGTGTTTGCACAGGAAATCTTCCCGTGGCTATGTAGTCTCATTTCAATAAGTCAAGCAATATTTAAAGATACATCTCTGCTGCAGCTCATCAACTGGCAGTGCACTGCTTCAGGAGTCTCCTTTACTGCTGTTCCTGTTCTCAAAGATTTACTTTTGAAACATAAAGATAAACAGAATAAATAATATGCCTTTGAAAAGAAAGAGTGTGAAAATGGAGAGGAATGTTGAGTTGGTTTTTTCTTCCAGACGGAGCTGAGCAGTACGCTGGCAGAATAATACATTTATCACCTTTTACATAGAGCTCATATTTCAGTTTAGTTGGCTATGCTGCTTGAAAAAAATCCCATTCATTTGTGGTTCCAGCTCCCCCATGGATTAATAATGTATTGATGCATTTGTATCTTTTCTACAGATGTACATCAAGCAGAATCGTAGATCAA
>JBBMOC010001291.1:0-12814 GCA_037975185.1 Centropyge bicolor | reverse complement strand
GTGTGTGTACCTGTCTCAGTGTGTGAGTGTGTGTACCTGTCTCAGTGTGTGAGTGTGTGTGTGTGTACCTGTCTCAGTGTGTGAGTGTGTGTGTGTACCTGTCTCAGTGCGTGTGTGTGTATGTGTGTGTACCTGTCTCAGTCTGTGAGTGTGTGTGTGTGTACCTGTCTCAGTGTGAATGTGTGTGTGTGTGTGTGTTCCTGTCTCAGTGTGTGTGTGTGTGTGTGTGTACCTGTCTCAGTGTGAATGTGTGTGTGTGTGTGTGTGTACCTGTCTCAGTGAGTGAGTGAGTGTGTGTGTGTGTGTGTGTGTGTGTGTGTACCTGTCTCAGTGAGTGAGTGAGTGTGTGTACCTGTCTCAGTGTGTTTCTCTCTCTCTTCAGTTTTTCTTTCTGATTTTCTAGATGAGAGTTTTTCTTCTTCAGTCGTTTCTGTTCCAGCTCCAGTTCAGCCACCAGACGCTGCAGGACAACCAGTCTGTCCCCGACACCCTGCGCACGCACACACACACGTGCATACATACACACACATTAGTTTTTTAAATTTGCACTTTAACATTTCGTTCCACGTCAGAGTGCTGTACTACGAAGTGAGGTACCTGGCTTCTCAGGGTAAGTTCAGGAGGAACTTCCTGATCCAGGTGATGCTTTGACTCGAGGTGTGCTGACACGGTAATTTACGCTGCGTCTCTAAACTGCTCGGAGCAGTCACCACACAGAAACTGTGTCTGCGCTGCTGAACAGGCCTCTTTTACACAAACACACAGACTCTGACGAAGGTAACACAGACTCAACAGATGAACTGCAGCCGTGACGACCCACAGTTACATCAGAGGTGAAACTGGCTCCGCAGAACAGCCCTCAGTTAAACAGGTAACAAACCAGCCAATCAGAGACACTGACCTGGACTGGGTTAGACCCCGCCCCCGGGTTCTGCTCCCGTTGGTGGGCTCTCTCCCTGTAGCCAATCATAGCTGCCTCAGTTTGCTCCAGAGCCAATCGGACACGATCCCTGTCTTTCTCCAGCTCCTCCGTCCTCTGAGTCACAGCGAACACCTTCGACAGGAAACACATGGTGAGCTGCAGGGAGAGCAGCAGCATCAGCAGCTGTCTGAGCAGGAGCCTGAACCCAGCTGCAGCTGAAACCTGCAAACAGCTTTCCACATGTAAAATCTGCTGTGTGTTGAGATGCAGAAGCTGTGAGTTCTGTCTGATGCTTTGGATGAAACTGAATGTCAGACGGCTCCAGGTGCCACGGCAGAGGTGACGTTTCACTGTGACTCCGTCAATTTGTCACTTTTTACCTCAGTGATGAAGCTGTTTTGTGCTTTTGGAGAAGAAACAGAGACTCAAACGTGACGATCTGTGACATCAGTCAGTGGGAGCGTCAGTCAGAGCCACAGGGCACACTGAGCTGCTCCAATGTTCAACAAATGAACCTGCTCACAGCCTCTCTGTGATGTCACCTGGATCTCACAATAACATACAGTTTGAATCAATGAATTTTGCTCTTGGATTTTTCACCTCAGCTTCTTTTTGCCTGAGCAGCCTCTTGATCTCCTGGTTCTCCTGCAGCAGAGAGGAGATCTGCTCCTCCTCCTCCTCCTCAGGAAACAAACATTTAAATGTCAGATATTTTCTATAAAATATTGTAGAAAAGGCAACAAAGACGTCGTCCTGCTCACCTCCGCTCCTCCTCTTCCTTTCTCCTTGTCATCTGTCTCTTGGTCTCTCCTCCCTCTGTCCATTTCCTCTCTCTCTGTCACTGTCTCAGCTGTTTTCTGCTCCTCCAACATGGCCGCCCTGGCTCTGACCCGACTCAGCTCGGCCCGGCTCTCCTCCGCCTCCCTCCTCACTTGATCCACCCTGGCCCTCCACTCCTTCTCCGTCTCCTCCTCTCTCTCCTTCAGCATCTGGATTTTTCTCGACAGAGTTTTCAGCTGCTCCTCCTGTTCCTCCTCCATCACTTCCACTTTGCTCTTCCACTGCTCCTCCACCTCCCTCCTCTTCTTCTCTACCTCCTCCTTCGCCTGTCGAGCCTCCTCCAGCTCCTCCATCATCTCCTGTCTCCTTCTCTCCAGGGCCTTGGCTCTGGCTCTCAGCTCCTCCATCTCTCCTCTCTCCTTCTCCACCTCCTCCCTGACAGTCAGGTTCTCGTCTCCGAACCGCTCCACCTCCTTCTTCTTCTCCTTCAGAGCGCTCCTCAGACACTCCCCCTCTGCGTGGCTCTCCTAAACAGCACAATGTGGAAAACGAATGTGTGTAAAGGAATAAACATAAACATCAACAGAAACACACAGACACAACCGGGTCACTACCTCAGAGCGCCCTCTACTGGAGACTTCAATTCAGGTCAGTTTCATCGGTATAGCAACAAATCACATCAAAAGTCATCTCAAGGCCCTTTACATACAGAGCAGGTCTAGACCATGTTACTGATAGAGACCCAGCAGGTCCATCGTGAGCAGCAGAGTGGAGAGGACAAACGAACAGTATTACATGGAGACACGTGTGTCAGACTAACTAACCACAGTTTATGAACCAGCACTGCACTGTTTCACTACAGTTTCCTCCTTCCTTCGTCGGGGCTGAACGCGCCTCAGTTCCACATGATGAAGACACGAGATTCAGCTGTTTGGAAACGTTCTCAGTTTAGCAGGAGGCGCTGTACCTGCAGGAGGAGTTTCAGCGTGGTCATCTCCTCCAGCGCTGCCCTCAGACCCTCCTTCATCAGCTGCTTCTCCTCCTCCTTCTCCTTCACCTCCTGCCTCGCTCGCTCTCGGCTCCGACTCAGATCAGACACCTGAAACACACAGTTCACCTGCTAACATGCTAAAATACAAAGTGCTACACATTACAGTCAATGGTTACAGTGCAGCTAGCACGCTAACATTAGCATGAAGCACAGCTGAGGCTGATGTCACATGTCCTACTGTGGCCACCGTCCAGTCAGTCCTCATGCAGCTGCAGGTCTTTTATTGTGTCACAGTCAGTTTGTGTATTTTAGATCCTGATTAATATTCTCTCTTCTTTTTATTACTGTTCTATATGTTCATTTTTATTTTTAACTGTTTAATGTTAGATTTTGTTTTCAGAGTCAGAATCTGCTCAGGACTCCCTTTAAATAAACTAATAAAGAAAGAAATGCAAACTGTTAGAAATGAGGTGAGGACATGGGCTTTCCTCTAGCGCCACCTTCAGGACAAACAGGACAGATTGCATCCCGACAGAGGCGATGGTATAAGAATATTAAGGTACTTGAGTCTTGCTGAAAACATGTTCACTGTGTCGTCACCTGTTTTAAATGACGTCTGATGATCGGCTACAGAAAAATATCCCACAATGCATCTGAAACTTTTAGCAGACAGAGAACATCGTACCTGAGTCTGCAGGGAGCTCAGGTTCACCTCCATCACCTCCACACTCTGCTGCACTCCTCTCAGCTCCTCCTGGGCCTCCCCCCTCCTCCTCCGCTCCTTCTGCACCTCCTCTCTGAGAGCTGTCACTTCTTCTCTCCTCTTCTTCAGCTCCTCCTTCGTCTCCTTCTTCTCCCTTTGTTCCTTCTGCATCTCCTCTTTAAGAGCAGACACTTCTCTCTCACGCCTCCTGAGCTCCTCCTGTACCTCCTCTCTCTGCCTCAGCTCCTCCTGGGCCTCCCCTGCCTTCCTCCGCTCATTCTGCACCTCCTCTCTAAGATCTGTAACCTCCTTCTCAGTCCTTATTAACTTCTTTTGCACCTGCTCCTTCTCTTTTTCTCCTTTTTGTACCTCCTCTGTGATGAATGTCAGTTCATTCTTGGTCCTCCTCAGCTCCTCCTGTACCTCCTCCCTCTGCCTCCACGACCTCTGCACCTCCTCTCTGAGAGCTGTCACCTCTTCTCTCCCCTTCAGCAGCTTCTCATGTAGCGCCTCTTCTTCCAGTTGTTCCCGCACTACCTCCTCTCTAAGTGCAGACACCTCCTCTGTCCTCCTTCTTAGCTCCTCCTGTGCCTTATTTCTCTCCATCTGCACCTCCTCTCTGAGAGCTGTCACCTCCCTCTCTCTCCTCCTCAGCTCCACAGACAGTCCTGCCTTGTCCTCTTCCAGCTCTCTCTCTCTGCACCTCCCTCTCTCCTCCAACAGGAGGTGCTGACCTCTCTCAGCCTCCACCAGTCTCCCTTGCTCCTCCTTCACCTCCCTCAGTTCATCCTCCAGTTTCTTCCTATTCTCCTCTTTACTCCTCAGTACCTCACTCAGTCCATCTATTTCTTTCTCCTTCTCTTTCAGCACACCCTCCAGCCTCCTCTTCTCCTCCCTCAGCCTCCCATGGACCTCTTCCTCTCCTTTTTTTCCCTCCTCCATCTCCTTCAGTTTGTCTTCCAGCCTCCTCTTCTCCTCCTCTTTCCTCCTCAGCTCCTGCACTTCCTTTTCTATCTCTTCCCATCTGTCCTCCAACCTCCTCCTCTCCTCTCTGACTCTCCTCAGTGCTTCCCTCTCTTTCTCTCCTTCCTCCTCCACCTCCCTCACTTTCTCCTCCAGCCTCCTATTCTCCTCCTCCACCTCTGTCAGTTTGTTCTCCAACCTTCTCCTCCTCTCCAGCTCTGTTCTCCTTAGTACCTCCTTCTCTCTTCCCTCCTCCTCCTCCCTCTCTTCCAGAGTGGCTCTCAGCTGTTGCGCCTCCTCCTCTCGCTCCTTCAGGACATTGTTGAGCTTTGTTGCCTCCCTCATACTCCGCTCTGCCTTCTCCCTCCACTCCTTCACCTCCTCCTCTAGCCTGTCACAGGTTTCTTCCCCCTCTCTGGCTCTCCTCCTCGCTTCCTCGCTCTGGGCCCGGGCCTCCTGCAGCTCCCTGGCCTGGGAGGAGATTGTGTCGTCTTTTTCTCCTCCCTTCCTCCTCTCTTTCTCCAGGAGTGCCCTGGTTTCTTTCAGCAGCGCCTCCAGCTGCTCCACTCTTGCCTCCTTCTGCTTCAGTTTGTCGTTCGCCTCCTGATACTCCCTTGCTCCTTCCTCCTCGCGCTCCTTCACCAGCCTCAGCCGCTCCTTCAGCATCTCCACCTCCTCCTCCCTCTCCCTCACAGCGCTTATCTGTCGCTCCAGGCTGCGCTCCCTCCGCTCCACTTCCTCCTTCATCTCCTCACACTCCTCTTTGGCTACATTCAGCCTTACCCTCAGCAGCTCCACCTCCCCCACCTTCTCCGTCAGCCTCTCCACTTCCTCCCCTGCTCTCCTTGCTTCACCCCTCAGTCGCTCCACCTCATCCTCTCTTCTCCTCCTCCTCCTCTCCTCCTCTTCGTCTCGCAGTCTCTCCTTCTCTCTCCATTTCTCCTCTCTGTCCTCCTTTACTTTGGAGGTTTCTTTCCTCAGTCTGTAAATCTCCTCCTCCATCTCCTCCACTCTCCTCCTCCATTTTTCCACCTCCTCCTCTGCCTCACTCCTCAGTCGCTCCCTCTCCTCCTTCTCCCTTTCTAAATTCTCCATCCGGTCGTAGAGGGCCTCAAGATCCTCCTCCCTCTTCACTTCCTCCTCTCTCATCCTGACCTCTGTCCTCTTCGCCTCCTCCTGCAGTCTCTCTCTCTCTCCCTCTGCACGCTGTATTTTCTCCACCATGTGGCTGATTGTCACCTCCTTCTCTGTCACCTCCTCCCTTAGTCTCTCCACCTCTTTTTGTCTCTCCTCCATCAATCTCTCTATGCGCCTCCTAAGCACCTCCACCTCTCCGTCCCTTGTCCCCAGCTCCTCGCTCAGAGACTCCCTCTCTCTCTGCCAGGCCTCCCTCTCCTCCTTCCTCTCCTCCTCTTCCTCCCCCCTACTCCTCCTCTGCTCTTCTGCCTCCTCCATCAGTCTTTGTGTTTCCTCCTTCAGCGCCTCCGTCTCCTTCTCACTCCTCTCTCTTCTCTCCCTCTCGTCTTCTCTCCCGGTCGTTGCTCTCTCCAGTTCTCCTCTCAGACATGTGATCTCACCTTCAGACAGAAAACAGGATGATAAACACAAATACTTCGTCTACTACTGCTGGTAATACTACGAATACTACACAAAATGTAAAAACTACATGTTGTAGTTTCAGCGGCTCATTTCAGGCCGCTGCTCTGTTTGTGCTGTCAGATGTGGCAGATCTCAGTCTGGATCTGCTCGTAGAGACCTGGGTCATTCGGACTGTGCTGATTCGTACAACTGTCAATTGTAAACAACATCTACTTCTTGTCTGTTCGTCCTGAGGCGAGGTTCCTCCTGTGTTGATCGTCCTGAGGTTTCTTTCTTGTGGAGTCTAATTTTTCTCTGAGTGGAGGCTCTGAGTCTGTGTCAGACTGTGAAGCCTCCTCCACTTAACTCCTGATCGGAATATTGGGCTTTATAAAAAGAATTCATGTCACTCTAGAGACAAAGGAACAAATCCAATGTGCAGATACTCTAACAGATGATATGTCACAAACACAGTGGCAACTTTAGTCCAAATGCAGCATCACAGCCTGTTTTTTCCTGATCTCACACTGACCATGTAAAGTTGCTTTGGCCTGCTGCAGAGCCTGAATGTGTGTGTGCAGCTGACATCTGTCCACCTCCGACAGCGAGAGCTGCTTCTGCTGCTGACTGAGCTGCTGGTGGAGAGACACAGACAGAGACCTGCAGGAGAGAGAGAGAGACAGACGGAGACAGGATTCATTTCTTTGATTTGAGCAGCACCTCAGGTGTGTCCTCTGGCTTCAGGTGTATTTGCTACCTGAGCTCCTGCAGCTCCTCCTCCAGCTGCTCCCTGTGTCTCTGCAGACTGTCCTGCTCCTCCTGCAGCCTCCTGCTCTCCCTCTGCTGCTCCTCCTGCTGTCTGTCTCTCCTCCTCATCTCCTCCAGCGTCTGCCGCAGCTGCTCCTGCAACTCCTTCAGCTCTGTGCTCACTGAGGCATGCTGGGAGGACAGCTGTGGACCACACACACATCGTACATGACACACACTGCAGGTGTATCGTCGCCACATGACTGCCACCTCCTCCTCCTCCTCTTTACCTCCTCCAGCTGACCTCCATCCCTCTCTCTCTCCTCCATCAGGGAGACCAGCTGTCTCTCCTTCTCCTCCATTATTCTCTCCGTTTCTCTCTCTCCTTCTCTCAGCTGACGGATGATGTTGGCCTCCACCTCTCTCTGACTTCTGAACAACAAGGCAGACACACACAGACATTATGACATTCACCATTAAAGTTTCAGGTGCAAAAGTGTCACGGAAACCAAACGGACCTGAGCTGGCTGCAGTCCAGTTTGAGGGTTTTGGCCTCCCTCTGCAGAGAGCTGACCTCTGACCTCAGAGCCTGCACCTGTGATTGGCTGTCTGACAGCTCACACTCCAGCTGAAAGCACACACACAGACAGACTAATGTGATGAACGTGTCCTGCTCAGGAGCCTTTGAGCCAGGCAGCATCGGCGACAGACAACAGCAGGTAAAGCAGACAGTCGTACCTGCAGCAGCTGTTGGTTCAGATCTCTCTTGTCCGAGACCAGAGTCGAGTTCAGGGCGGCCATCTTGTCCAGAGCGTCCCGTCCCTCCTCCACCTCCCGCTTCAGCACACACTCAGAGGATGAGAGACGCAACACACACTCCCTGGACTGGAAGAGGGAAACAAGGAGGGGGAGAGAGAATCATAGGAAAATTCTAAGAATATTATGGGATTACTAAACATTACTCTAAGGACAGATATAACCAGATAAATGTTTTCCACTATATCTGATGCTATAACATGTTCAGACTTCATGTTTCAATGTACACAGAACTGGAATCAGTTTATCTTTTGATGAAATGAGTGAACTGTTAACTGTCTGCGCAGTGACCTCGTGTTCACTGTTAACTGTCTGCGCAGTGACCTCGTGTTCACTGTTAACTGTCTGCGCAGTGACCTTGTGTTCACTGTTAACTGTCTGCGCAGTGACCTCGTGTTCACTGTTAACTGTCTGCGCAGTGACCTCGTGTTCACTGTTAACCTTAAAACATTCTGTTCAACTGAGATGAGGCTCGTGTTCATCACAGAGGATTTTAGTTTGAAATCACAAACTTTCTGCAGAGCGTCTCTGGCATCAGCTGCCTCTTCTTCTGCTCTCTGTTTGTCCAACTGCTGCCTCTCCAGTGCCCCCTACAGGAAGACAGGAGGACAAAGGGACAGGCAGTGGGAAAAAAAAGAAATAAAAAAAACTATTTGACAGGAAAATGAATAAAGGTATAATGTGTCTGTCACTGAATGAGAAGAAACTAAAAGTAAAGCCTGGTTCATCACCGTCAGAGTGTGGATCTCCATACGGTGGAGAGTCTCTCTCTCAGTCAGCTGGACATTCTCCAACAGCTCGGTCTCAACTCTGAAACAAAAACCAGTTCAACATCTGATGGATTAAACAGCAACACGACTACCACATGTTTTCACGGACAAGACCAGGAAATGTTTAAACCAGAGAGTAACAATAAAAACTGTATAGACACAGATGATGTTCATGTTGACACAAACATTATTTATAATATGTAGCTGAGTAGAATTAGAAACTATCAGAAAAGAAAAGACTCAGGTAAAGTACAAGTCTTCAAATTTAAGTGCAGTGTTCGAGTAAATGTACTTATTTACATGCCAGCACTTCCTAGTGGCCATGTAAGTATCAAAGCTGTATATAACAATAATTAATAAGAACAACAAGTAAATGACAACATCACAAATGAATCATTAAAGAGAGACCTAGAGAAGGTCAGAAGGCTGGAAGAACCACTCTGCGGACTTTCCACTTTTTTCCACTAAAACCAGATACAATAACCAACATTTCTGCTTCTGGCAAGCTGGAAAATTACTGAAGCCTTTTGTAAATTAAAGTGAGTAAAGTTTTAAAGGCACTGAAATCATTGCTTTAGAAGAGCTGCAGATATGCTGCCATCTGGTGTTCACAGAGCAGCTCACTGTACCGCCTGTGTGTCTCTGTCTCCAGCTGCCTGTTTCTCTCCTCCTGTCTGTCTCGCTCTCGTCGCAGTCGGTCATTCTCTCTCTTCACCTCCTCCTCCCTCCTCTGCACCTCCTCCGCCTGCAGGCGCAGCGAGGACGACGTCTCTCGCTCCCTGAGAGACACACATACGTATCAGACCAGAGACATTTGAATCATCTGAGATCTGCCATCTTTGGTTGGAATTCATCTCTACATTCATTCTATTCCTTCATGTTTTCAGAATTTTGTCAATAGTCAAAAACTTAAAGTTTAATGTGAACACTAAATTAAATGCCTTTGAGGAAATGAGAGTGTGTGTGTGTGAGTGTGTGTGTGTACCTGCTCAGTGTGTCCAGAGTGTGTGTGAGCTCCAGCTGTGTGTGTTGTGTGTGTGTGTGGAGCTGCTGGTTGTCGTCCTCGAGCTGTTTCACTCGAAGCTGCAGAGCTGATTTCTCCTCGCTGAGCCGCCGCAGAGATAGCTCCGCCCCCTGACACATAGACACACACACACACACTCAGCACCTCCATGACCTCTGAGCTGCAGGACCAAGGGTCTGTGGTCTGTGTGTGACTGACCTGCAGTTCCTGGTGTCTCCACTGCAGGGCGCTCTCAGTGAGAGACAGGACAGACAGCAGGGAGGACAGATCCAGAGTGAGGACGCTGTCTGAGGAGACACACGGAGACCTGCTGCCGCTGCTGCTCAGGACTCTGGACTGAAGACACAACACACGCTGACCTCTGACCTCAGATTCCTCTGCAGATCTACTGAATGTTCCAGACTCACCAATTTGATCACGGCCTGGCTGACAGACTGCAGGCTTCTCTCTGTCTCTCTGTGTCTCTCTGCCTCTCTCTCTCTCTCCTCCCTCCAACCGTCCTCAGCCTGCAGTGAGCGAGAGAGCTCCACAATCCTGAGAGACAGGCACAGCAGTGGAGTTAATGGTGTGTAACAGGCATCAGAAGATCAACGGAACAGAACAGTCAGTGAACGAATGTTTGTTCTTAAATTGTCCCTTGGGGATAAATAATGTTCTTTGAATTGAACTGAATTAAAGGAACCAGAGCCGTGATTGGTCCACCAGCTACAGGCACATGATCATGGCTGGCTCCAGATGGTGGCAGCGCAGCTCACATCTCCTCCCAAAAAGGTCGCAGGTTCTGGTCCTTTCAAATAGAAAATGTGACCTTTGTGCTGCAGTGTTGAAGAAAATGAAAAATGAAGGTTTTACCGTTCATTCAGCTGTAAAACTTGTGTCTCGTGAAGAAGCTTCAGCTCCAAAAGCTCTCGCTCCTTCTCCTTCCACTCCTCCTGCTCCTCCTGCTCCTCAGTGTCCTCCTCGTTGTGCTCCAGCTCTCCTAAGGTGAGGGTTCCCTGCGTGGAGGAGGAGATGGGGGGAGCAACAGATGGAGGAACGACCAGGGTGGAGGACAGAGGAGGAGAGGAGGAAGGGGGAGGGAGGCTGAGCCTCTGGAAGGAGGAGATGGAGTCACAGCTGGAGAGTAGAGAGGAGGAGAGACGAGAAAACTCCGCCCTCAGCTGCCAGAGATCCCTGCGGACAGAGACAGGGGCCTGGTTAACTTAGAAAAGACCCAAAGGTCAAAGGTCAAGGTTGAGTTTCATCAAGTGAAAACATAGTGAGTCAACCTAAACAAGTCTGTCATCTTACAGCAGGTTGGTCGACTTTAATATCTGTCAACATGGTAAACAGCTCCTGTCACTCCATCATCCATCCATCCATTATCTACAGCTTACTCCTCTGCAGGGTCGCGGGGGGGCTGGAGTCTATCCCAGCCGACTTCGGGCGAGGGCAGGGGACACCCTGGACAGTCTGTCGCAGGGTCACATGTAGACGAACAAGCACTCACACTCACATTCACACCTAAGGGCAATTTGGAATGATCAATTAACCTCAGCATGTTTTTGGACTGTGGGAGGAAGCCGGAGTACCCGGTGAAAACCGGTGAGAACCGGTGAGAACCCACGCTGCACAGGGAGAACATGCAAACTCCACACAGAAAGATCCCAAGCGCCCAGACCGGGACGCAAACCGGCGACGGTGCTAACCACTGAGCCACCGTGCAGCCCCTCATCATTTCATCATTTCATCTGAACTTCATCCATATGACCTGACTACCTACATGGACAGGTAGAACTAGATGTTTTCTTAAAACTGAGTGAGCTGACAATTTAAACTCTTTACGCACACACACACGTACCTGTCAGCGGCTGTTTTCACGGTGTGGCAGTGTCGTCTCAGAGCAACCACAGACCTCCAAACTGACAACAATCGAGCCTGCTGCTGACCCACATGACCTGACCGACACTGGAAACACACACACACACACACACACACACACAGACACACACACAGACACACACACAGACACACACACAGACACACACACAGACAGACACAGACAGACACACACAGACACAGACACACACAGACACAGACACAGACACAGACACAGACACACACAGACACAGACACACACAGACACAGACACAGACACAGACACAGACACAGACACACACAGACACACACAGACACAGACACAGACACAGACACAGACACAGACACAGACACACACAGACACACACAGACACACACACACACACACACACACACACAGACACAGACACACACTTTCAGTCTAAAGGTAGTTCGGTCAGAAAATCAAACTTAGAAATCATCCAACAATCTGAGAGGAGTGAAACCAAACAGCACACCTCCCTCTCTCTCTGCCAATCATCCTCCCGCTGCTCCGCCTCCTCCGCCACTCTCGTCCAATCAGATGTCAGCTTCTGGAGGTCCTCCTTCAGAGCCTGGTTTGCCAGCTCTGATTGGCTGAGCTGCTCCCGGAGGAGAGTGTTTGTGTCAGCGAGACCGACTGACCTGAAGAGATACAGATACACAAACACACACACACACACCCGTGAGACTGACACACACACACACACGCTGACACAGACACACACAGGGCTGATACGCACCTTTGTTGTTCCTCCTCCAGCCTGATGAGGGCACTCTCCAGAGAGTCACTGTGTTCATCTCTGATCCTCCGCTACAAAATAAACACACGCACACATACACACACATTACAACACAACAACAGCAGTACACCAACATCTGAAGTACTGCAGTACCAGTGTAGTACTGCCGCTGTAATAGTAATAATTCCTTTAGCTCAGCATCGATGTCTTCATCAGATAAAGCTTCTGCATTCATGTTGACATATGTCTTTCGGGAATGAACTTTAATGGTAATTCAGTAGTACTGCATGGTACTGCTACAGTAGTAGTAGCAGTTGAGTCTGACCTCAGTGTTGAGCAGCTGTGTGTGTTCATCCTGCAGCTGAAGCTCCAAATGTTGACACCGATTTCTGTACTCCAACACCTGCAGACACAATATCAACACTCGCACTGAGTGATGATACTACTGCAAAAAGACTCATTATTTTCTAATAAAAAAGAAGCGACAAAAGTATCAATAAAGTACCTGATCAGTAGGTAGTAACAAAAAGATTACTAGTATCAATAAAATTCCCAACCACACCATTAATTAAGTAAAGCTGCAACCATGAGTCAATCTGAGAGGTGAAGGAAGTATTCAGGTCCTAAAGTACTAATAAAAATACCCACTGTAAAAATACGACGTGACTGTTATGGGATACCATCTTCTGTCATCACAGGATGTTTCCTCCTCATTCATGTCAGAGCAGGATGTTTCCTGTTGGAGCTCATGTTGAACTATTGTGTTCAGGACTGAAACTAATGATTCTTTTCATCCTGGATTCATCTGATGATTCTTTTCTCCATCGATTATTGAAAACAGTGAGAAATGTGGTCACATGATCCAAAGTGACACCTTCACAGTGTTGGTTTGCTCCGAGCAA
>JBBMOC010001290.1:0-12831 GCA_037975185.1 Centropyge bicolor | reverse complement strand
GTTGCACCACATCATAAACTCCTGGGTTTGGAGCTGGACCCACAGAGGAAAAACAATGAAGCAATGAAGCAACACTAGCACTTGAATAGACGTAGCACAAAATATTTTTAATTGAATTATGTTTAGATTGATCCACACAACTGGGTGCTAACACTGATTCAAAATGTTGTTGATCTGATAATACAGCAGACAAGCAAATCCAACCTTTTGACCCACCTAAAATTCCTGTGACGCTGGTATCTGATGGCTGCTGTCTTAAAACTGGCCAGAGGAATTTGTCTCTACCTTTCTGGTGAATTAAGATGATCAAGCGCGTGTCTCCAGCTGCAATATCTATTTCCTTGTCCCGCTTAAAAACTGTCGCACTGAAAGAAAAACAAGAAAAGTACATGTTTGTGACTTTCTTTTGGACTCTTTTAATGTAAGCATCAGTTGTAAATAGCAACTGACATTTGTTTCGTATAATAGAGAAGTAATAGAGAATTTATGACAAACACAACAACAAGAACATTATCGCTGATCGTTTGACATTTTAGGCTTTCTTCCAGAGAGTTAGCTTGATATCATTCACATGTCTGTTGTAGGAAAGTGTATTTGCCAAAAAGCGTTCCTTCAAGAGTTGCTCTGATGTGACCTAAGGCCACACATGTCAACCTATCGCTGCACGCAGAGACTCTCACCCTCATGCATTTTTGATTCCTGCACCTAAGTGAGTCCATATATGTCACAGAATATCAATAAAATGAACTTCCTGCCCATAAAATGCAAATTCACCTTCCAACAGTGATGGCATCGTTTCCAGTGTGGCGTGTCTCTGCCTGGCCATTGCGTACAGTGATTCCCCTGGTGTCGACCTCAATATGATTGTCAGCTTTGAGGTGGATGACAATCCTTTTGAAGCCTCCGTGCCCTACTGAATCAAGCTGACCATTCACAGTCATCTCTAGTTCAAAAGGAAACAAATGCAGCTATTGGCCGATTCTTCAACAATGCATTGTGCCTAATATGCTCATATGTTTATATGTAGCAGCTATATCTGTCAAATTAATGTAGTGGATTGAAAAGTACAATATTATCCATCCATCTGAAATGTAGTGAAGTTGTAAAAAGTAGCATAAAATACAAATACTCAAGTAAAGTCAAAGTACTTTAAAATTGTTTTCAAGTAGAGCACTTGTAAATGTAATTCGTTACTTTCCACGACTGCAAACTATGGGGATAATTATGGGATGAAGCTCAATATATGAGTGACACAAAGATCCTGAGGTGAAAAGAAGAACAAATTTCTGTGACATGTGAGAGCAAAAGGCAAATTATTTAAGAAATTGAGGTGAAATAGTGATGAAACAAAGAAGAACATTACTGACCCCCGTTGAGATGGTGAAGCAGTTTAAGCCGGACATTACCCACCATATCAAAGCACAGTGGAAGAGACTGATTGGTTTTCACCAAAAACCTGTGGAGAATAGGAGCTGCAGAGGAAACACAGAGACACAGAATGAAAATAAAGTTATTTTTTTCTCAACACCAATGTAAATAAGTAAAGATTAAGTTACAATTTAAAAGCATGCCTGTGCTTGCGTGGCATAAAGAATGATGTCCTCAGGCTCGGATTTTTTTATATTCACAAACAGGATCCTCTTAGTTATTTTGCATACCTTTCTAAAAATATGACTTGTTTTTAATGATTTTATTTATTTTCATCTCAATTTGTGTATCAAGTAATCAACACATTCAATAACTGTTAATTAACTATATGAGGTAACAGGGGAAAGACAGAACTTTTTAAAAAACATACTCTCATGCAACAAAAATAAACAGGCTTTATAGAAACAACACCATGGATGAGATAATTGATGTACTCTACCAGTAGTTGCAGGCTCTATCACAACAGGGGGCAATCGATGCATGAGGTCATGGGTCACATCCATTGCTGGAAATACACCTACATAAATACAGTGTTATACATTGATACTACAAAGCTGTAGAGGATATACACAATATCGACATCCCTAATCTGACACTGACAAAAACCATTAAATACACACTGATCTTCACAAGGTAAATGTAACCATGGGCTTGACCTCATATTGATTTAAATACTCACCAAAATATGCAATCAAATCAAATGAAATATGTCGCACTGTGATTTCAGCTGAAAATCTGTGCATTACAAGTTGATGCTTTTTTTGATACCTGTTTTTAAAAAAGTGTGAAGGAACATCTATTCATAACAAATCATCTGCATTTTAAATTGTAGTCCTCCTAAAAAAAAAAAAAAAAAACAATAATTCTTTGCTACTTATTTTTACAGCATTAAAATTTGCATAGGTAAATGTCAACAATACATTAGGATGAGCTGGGCTGAGGTAAAAACAATTCAGGTCAGACCAGGGAAAAGGATACTAGCAGTATACCTCTATATTTTCTGCCATGATTGCTGAAAAGCACAGATTTAGAGGACTGTCCAGTCTTGGTGAAATTATGTGCTGCCTGGTTGCTTTTTAAGCTGAACATGGACGTTTGGTGCCATAATTACAGAATTAGAAGGATGAATCAGAACAGGTACAGAAACAGAAGCTGACCTGCAAGGAGAACGGAGGTAGGATGGCCTTGCGGTCCAGGTCGCCCTGGAAAATAATATTATATATTATACTGCATGTCCTAGGTCTGCCTCAAGGCCTCCTCCCCGTTGGATGTGCCCAAAAGTGTCTCCTTTCAACCCAAAAGCCATGCACTCATATCAAATCATACTTTCTGACAACAGGTGAGCTTGGAAGGTAGAAAAACAAGCCCATCACTGCACACCCTCACATCAGTCCATCTTATCCTCACAAATGAAGCTGTAGCGCAAGTTCAGCCAGGAAGACATTAACGCTTTCATTCACAAGCTGTTCCTCATCTTTCCTACTGCGCATGCTCAGGCTCATTTCCCGCTGTTAGTGCTTGGGGCCGTCACCTGTAATCAGCTGTCTATTCAACTGTTCGCTTCCACCCAATAGCACGGTGCCACACCCTCATTGTTAACCTATCATCTTTGTGCTCTTCTTTTAAATTATGATCTTTCTCTGCCGTAGCTCTGATCTGCGCGCCCCTCCACCTCCCCATCACCGCTTCGCCTTGGAAGTATTGTTATCTTCTTCACACTCTCCCATGGAATCAGATCCCTGTCTGGGCTCAGGAGGCAGTCACCCTTTCCACATCTAAGAGCACATGCGTCACCGAAGCTGCAGAGTCTCTCTCCCAACCCCACCAGTCGCGGCAGATGGCTGTCCATCACTGAGCCTGGTTCTGTCCGAGGTTTCTGCCTGTTAAAAGAAAGTTTTTCCTCACCACCGTCGCCAAGTGCTTGCTCGTGATGGGAAATGTTGGGTCTCTGTCAGTAACTCTCAAAGAGTATGGCCTAGATTGTCTGTATGTAAAGTGCCCTGAGATGACTTTTGTTGTGATTGGCGCTATCCAAATAAGATCGAAGTGAATTGAAATCGAATCACCCATCCAGCTTCTCAGCTCCCAATTACGACCACCACCACAGTGCCAGGACTCTGGGGGGGATTTATCCTGCGTCGGCTCGGATGGAGAATCTTCAATCAAGTCGTCTCCCCCCAGAGTCCAAAACGCCAAAGACTCTCTGTCAAGTTCTGTTATCAATATAATCATCAATGTCATTTGTTGTAATTAATTATCTTCCTTCACATACTCGTCTCTCCTGGTTGAAGTGAGTATGAAGCTGACATACTACTTCAAATTGGGAAGCAACTAGCTCCCAACCCTCAAGGGGTAAATCCAGAAGAGTCCATTAAAGAGCACAACTACGTAATTGCAACAACAGAGATGAGCAGCATTTCTCACTTGTAAGAGCCTACCTATGAAAATCACAGACTCTGACACAGTGCGCATGCGCAGCTACTTTTCCAATTTGAAGCGATGTGGGGGCGGCTACTACGAATACGAGCTGACGGTGCTGCACAGAGAAAGATGCTGACATGAAATTAAGATACAGTTGTTAATTTACAACTGATATTTGGTTGTTACTAAATTTTTGGGGGAAGCATCTTTGGATTTATGCTGAGATTTTGGTGCAAAAAAGGGAGGGTTTTTTTTTATACAGAGAACCACTTTTTCTTGGTCAGTTTTTTTTAACATAATCCGAACAATCTATTTTACATACCTTGTTATACGTATATGCTCCAGTCTATAGCTTATAAAATACATAATATATTTAATTTATTGATATTGCATCTGTTGTGTCAGAATAGTGCAGGTGTGTACATATGCCATACCTGCATAACCTGGATGGGAAGCCACTTAAAAGAAAAAGATGATGTCAAAAAGATAAAGTTAATAATTGACTTTAATATACTCTTGATGTTATGATAAATTAGCTCGTATTGGTGCAAAACTGCACAGTGTTGTTGTGTTCAGGACCATCATTCATTTCTATCAATACTATTATACAATACCATTGTTTTATGACACTTAGGTTTTAGCAATAAACGTTCACATGTACTGAATCATAAATATTTTGATCTTGATAATCTAATTTCAAACTGTAAATTAAAAACAAATAAATCCATCAATTTGTTAATTAATTACCAATATTCATTAATAAATATTTATGTTGAGCTATGCTAATTACACCACCTCATACCAACTCATGCAAATATGTCTTACCTGGAGTATCAAAGATGCCTGTTAAGAGAGAAATTTTGAATCACATTTGTTGAACACCTTTTTGCATTGTGTTTGTTTTGTTCACTTTTATGTTGCTCACTTCTAGAAGCTCCACCTCCAGCTGCAGCGCCTCCCATGGGAAATTTCTGCATGATGTTTGGTACTGACATGGCCCTATCTGGCAGCAATCTTTGTTCTGGTGTTTCACCTTCCTTTGGTTTATGGAGCACATCTGTGCTCTCCCCGTGTGGCTTGGTGACCACCATGGATGTGAGAGGGGTCACAAAGCTGTACTTCATCGACAGCCTCAAGGCCTCTCTCTTCACATTCTCCTTCTCAGGTCCAGATAGCTTCAGCCTGTGTCACAAATTGTGCACATATGTTTTAACTATGACTGCTGACCATAGACTGTATAAAATATGGACGTAGTGTCCGTGACGTCACCCATAGGTTTCTGAAGAGCAAAAATGAAGCAAATCGTAGTGCGTAGCCATCTTGGTAGCCTACCTCCGGTTACTCCAAATATGGACAAAGAGGTGGAGCAAGGGCGGAGCTGAGGCGGGTCGAATGAACGCTATTGGCTGAAAAAATCCGCTTTATTTGAAATAATCAAACTAGCTACAGCTAACCAGCTAGGTTAAATGCTAAATATCGTTGCTAGCCGGCTAACCCCACGACGATCTCTTTCCCAAACTCAGTGGCTAGAATTAGCCGGGGTGACGCCCTTTAGACCGTCAGTGGCTAGTTGTCAATCAAAGTGGCGCTACTTAGATTGACAGCTATGAATTGTGCATAATGATGTATGCTGTATATTTTAAATGAACGCCTTATAAAAAAATTTGCCCCCCCCCGAGTTGTCATGGAGTAGAAAAACAGCTTATGAGACTAGAGCCATGTTTTGAACCAGGCTGTAAATATGTTTTTTTCTGTCGTAAAATCGGACATTTTAACATGGGGCTCAAATGTAATTGACTCCCTTCTGCGGCCTGCTCGAGCGGTTATTCGAGGAACTGCAGCTTTTTTGCACTTCCGCATTGGCTTCATTTTTTAGTGCCGGAGGTTGCCGCTTGCTGCTGACATGACAGTATGATCAGGTATGCTAATGTTATGTTTGGATTATATCCTTGTTGTCTCCGTAGTAGTGATGGGAATCTTGATAATGTTTTGTTTTGGGCTGTTAGACAAATCAAATAATTTAAAGACGTCAATTTGGGCTGTGGGAAACTGGGCCTCTTCCAGTATTTTCATATTTCATTTTCATTACATATTATAGACTCAACAATTAATTGATTAAATATGAGGGATGCAGCTTGTCATTAAATAATTGATTAGAACCAAGGACTAAGAAAAAAGATCATACTTACTCTTTTTCCATAAGCTGTTTGACTGTCATGTAGGCCCAGACCCTCTCGATTTGGCTGTAAGACGCTGTTCCAGGAGACTCCACTGTGGCGTCTGTGACATCATACACCACCTTTCTAGTGTTCTGTCCAAATAAGTTTTTATGTGAGTGCAGACAGAGACTTTCAAAGACTTCACAGAGGATTACAGCTGATGTGCAATGTGGATCGATTCCTTACCGAAATGGCCACAACTTGTGGAGTGAAGGTTTCAACATTGTTGTCAGTGATCTGACCGGCCACCACGATCTCAGAGCCATTATAATAGTGGCTGAAGTTAGTCTGGGTTAGGTTGTTGGCACCGATATAGATCATTGTCACATCTGTCAACAGAGGAGTGGCCACCTCTTCGTAGAAACCCTGTTGATGTGCAACGTGGACACTGGGTGAATGTTCAATCTGTTCGGCTGTGACCAATTGCATCCATGGTAGTGTAGCAAATCACCAGCATTTATAAGGTGACAGGAGTGCAAGTGATTTAAAATACCTTCAGCTGTAAATCAGCATCAGAGTCTTCATAAATCCGTCGTGCCGCTCCATTGTTTTGCAGCGACATCTTCTCAAGGAACTCAAAATTGACATCAAAACCAAAACCGAGACAGTAGAGTGGGAATTTGCCCTCAATGGCCCTCCTTACATTGGACTGTATTGCTTCCAGATTTGTCACCCCTGCACAGACGCAAGACGCGTGGTTTAAAAAGGCAAGTTGAACTCAAATTCCTTTACACAGTGCAATCACACAACAATCCTAAGTTACAGTGTGTATGTAAAGTAATTTTATAGACTTTATTGTAAATAATGTTGATACTATTTTCATTTAAGTGTCCAGAGTACCACAAGGGGTTTTAGCTTTCTGGCAGGAGAGAAAAAGCCTGCAGTTAATTTAGTAATATTCAAATAATTAAAAAATGGACTGTTTTGTCAATTTGTGTTTGTGCACAAATTTGTGTTTTATCGTGACCTGAGGTTGGGTCTCCATCAGTGAGAAGAATAAGGATCGATGCTGAGCCCTCTCTGGTTTGTGCATTCAGCATTTTCGCTCCCTCCAACACTGCTTTGTTAATGTCAGTAGCTGAAATGAACAAATGATAAAATGTTCCATGACTGCTGTTCTGCTGTCAAACGTTCACATACCTCAATAAAAGAATTTATCAAAAACCTCACATCCTCTATCTTGAATTCTCCGTGCAAATGTCTTGGCACTTTCCAGGTTTGCTTTGTTGGCCTGAACAAGTTCTTGTTTCCAGTGAAAAATGCTGCTATCAAACGTGATGAGACCAAAGTAGTCATCTTCTGCCAGGTCATTCAAGATATGGATTAATGCTGTGCGGGTCTGGGCAGAAACATTATTCCCATGTTAAAACTTTTCTTCAGATTAGAAACCATGTATTTTTTGTTTCATATGTGTCATGTTGTTGGTACATTAGCAATCTGTCACAAATTAACACTCTTCAAAAACAGTACCTGTTGTATTTTCCTGCCGTGCATCGATCCACTTTGATCAATAATGAAGACAACGTTTTTTGGTATGCGGGAAAGATTAGCTGGAGCAAAGTGATGAACAAAGTACCCATCTGATGTCTTGGGGGAGGAAGAAGCAAAGTTTGATTGGTGAGAAAAAGATTGTATAAAAGACAGCAGAAGATAGAATATGCATTTCATTAAGTATGGCTTTTTGTTTGTGTAACCCAGTGTTATTTTATTGTTAAAATGTTTATTCTGTTTTAAATTTTCCAGTTAATAATGTATTTTCCAATGTATAATGAATGCATCACGGTGCCGAGAATTACACATTTTCGCGAAGTATTGCTTTTTCCTAATTTACTTGAATGCACCGTAGCACTGCACCTGGCAGCTCGGGTCAGGAAAAACCACTCTCTTTTGCCCTCTATGAGAGTCGCGTGGAAAAAACGTCTCTGGAAAAAGAGCACAGTTTACTGCTAAAAGTGCTTTTTGTTAATTTTAAAGTTTTAAATTTTAAATGTTGTCGAGTCCTGTGACGGTCTAAGCCGAGGAGAATGAAATGTCATTGAAAAATATCCTGGTGAGTTAAATGAATGCATTTAGCAACATTTAAAAAAAAAAAAATATGGCAAATAATATGAATCAATGTACACGTTGAACTGTGAAACTAGTCAGGATATGTTTTTTTTGTGATAAAGTGATTTTTAGTTGCAATTGAGAAGTAGTTAGCTATGTTAGCGGCGAAAAGCTAAGCTAGCGGCCTTACACGTGTCGTGCACGTGAGTGAACACTCACTGTGTGGAGTGATGTTGTAAACCCTGTTTAAGTTTAATATGCACTTTTATTTGTTCTGCTGGTCATTTGTTGTGTTACTGGTTTGTTTTATGGATGAAAATGTGTTGTATTGGCCTGTAATTGTGACAATTTGAGGCATATTGAATAATTGCTCTGCATGTTTTGTGCAGGCTGTTTTTTTCCTTTGATAGAGCTGAATTAAAAGACTGAGCAGCACATCACCAAGGACTGGGTTTTCCCCTGGAGAGTCTGAAAAGGATGTTCTGTATTAGATGGCCACCTGTTTCCCAGGAGGGTGGTAGGACAAAAACCTGATTTCCCCATTTCCTTTGGAGGATTTGTGCATTTTCATTTTACCTCAGATCTCAGCACCTTTTGTTTGATACTTTTCTTATTGAGTCAGTGATTGTCATTTCCTTATTGTGGTTGGAGGTTCCTTTTCACTCTTAAGTAGAATTACCATCGCCAATCTCCTACGAACCTTAGTTTTTTTAGCCCTGCTCTGTTTAGATTTAGACAGTTGAATTTCTGAAGGACCAAATTGATTCAGATTAGGGATGCACATTTTGGATTTTTTTTATGACTGTTAACGGACGCCCTTTAACGATTAATAATCGTTAAACAATAAGATTTAAATACCCTTCCATGTTGCCATTCCGACATTCCGTCATTCCAACATGCTGCCATTCCGACATACCACCATTTAGACATCAATGAGAGAGTCACTGACTTGGCGCTGTCCGACGCTGTACTGCAGATTTACAATGACGGCAAATAGTTAGATTACTCATCTAAAATGTTAAAAAAAAAAAAAAGCTAATTATATCTAAAGCTTTAGATATAATTAACAGTACTGTAGGCTTCAATCGTCTGCTATTGCTTTTTAAATTATGTCGAGAGCAAGCCCGCTGGTGATTTCTTTAATTGTTAATTAATTAATTAATTAAAAAAAATTTAAACAGTTCTGATGGAGCTCAATGGTTATCTGGATGATGCGGCTTCATTCCGAACAATTTTACTGTAAACTTGGACGACCCGCGACGTGTCTGGAGATAAAAAAAATAATATTCAAAGTAATGTGTGTTTTGTGCGTAATTGCATACAAGGATGCACACCCTCCCCTACTGTACAACACGAAGGAGAGTGGAATGAGTCAGTGACTTCAGGTGTCATTGATATCTGTAATATTAATGTTGCATATGATGCCAGCGTGCATGGAGACACACGGGCTGAATGGAGAGCTGCGCTCCAGCTGGCTGCTGTGACAGCTCACTGACACTGTGTTTCTGCTTACAGTCAGTGATCCCTGAGATTCACACATGAATCTAACATGTTTCACACTAGCCCGAGTTACATTAATACGTGTATTAGACATATTATGTTTCCCATTTCAGGAGTTTTTAATAATAGATTGGAGAGATGTCGGAATGGCGGTTACCTCCCCTATTATTTTATTTTTATATTTTTGAGTACTGTGACCCATTCAAAAGTGCCGTGACAAAAAAATTCTCATGGGCTTTATTTATTTATTTTTAAATGTACTGGTTTTAGCATGTTGACATGCTCTGGGCTCAGCCTGGTGCGCAGCCTGTTTACCGTGAGACCCGCAGCGGAGAATATGCGCTCAGATGGGACCGATGTCCCAGGAATACACAGGTAGCGCCGGGCCAGAATGGCCAGCCTCGGGAAGCGCGTGTACCGCATAATTTGCAAATGACCTCCTCCCCTTTCCGTTCAAACTTGTCCCACACAGAACCCCTTTTTGCTCTCTTCATCTTCGCTGTAAAGTGGGCTGTGATGGAAAGCACGTGCTGGCATGTGTTGCACCTGTCGACACGCCCCCATGAGTTGATTGAATTATGTAGCTTAAAAACAAAATTGACCGTTAGTATTAATCGGTTAGAGTTATTGTTATCGGTTAACGGTTAACCATGTGCATCCCTAATTCAGATTTAGTTTTTTTCTTGACTACACAGCAAAAGGGGTTACATTTGTTTTAGCTCTTAAATATTATTTATGGACAGAGCACTTAGTCTTTCAGGAAAGAAACTCTTGTTGTACCTTGATGTGTCCCAGTGAGGCGTCTCTGTTGACGTCATAAACAATGACAAGGTCTCCATTCATACCCTGATCAGTACAGCTGTCACATGTTTTCTGTTGGTCCTCCGTCGGGTAGAAATACACCCATGCCTGGAAATAGGATGAATCTGGTTTTATGGACTCACAGACAAACGGGTTTGTTTTTTTGGTCCAAAAGATGAAACATGAAATTTGATTGGATTCACTTATTGTCACTGCACAGTTTTGAGCACTACTGGTGTGATAAAGTGCAGTTCGGCATTGAGTTGAAAAAGTGAACATGCTGTAGAGATCTGCACAAGAATGAGCAATAACCCAGAATGTAGTCTGTCCAGTATGTCCATATGCACAGTGTAAACAATCCAGTGTCCAGTGCTATTGTGTATAGTATAGCTAAACAGTTGACTGTGGGTCAGAATAAGACAGAAACGGAGTTAAATACAGACCATAACGGCAGGCTGTACCTGTTTATCTGCATGTGTTTTGCTGATGGCATTAGCCAGGGCCTTGGTGCTGAGTCCGCCTTTCACCTCGATGAAACTGATGCCGGCATTCTCATTAATGTGCACATCGACCTGGCATTGAGAATGAAATCAAATAGAAGAGTTAGGAGCTCTGACGATAGATGTTTCCCCAGCATTCTTTCCCTGGGTGATCTTCTGCATAGACACCAACAGGAAAGACACACCTTAAAGTCTTTGACAGGCTGCATGGGTCGAGCGTGGATTTGCAGCTCGTACTTGCCAAGCCTACGTTTCAGCAGCTCCTCGTACGTGAGCTCAAAGGTGACTTTTTTGTGAGCAGCCACGGTCACGGAGGTCTTAAATTCCTCGAGGGTCCTCCCTACAGAACTGGACCAGACATTATTATCATTGCATTAAAGCAGAGACCCCCTCCCCCCTTCTGGCTGGTAACCCCTTAAAATGAAGCAATGCCCCCTCATCACAGGATATGGCTTTAGTGTGGATATGATGAGTTCCTCTAAAGAGCAATTTTTCCTTCTTATATTGTTTCATGTGATGCATTCAGGAGAGCTGAAAATGTAAAAGTAGCCAATATTTTGCAAGACATAAGAAAAAATTTGAGAAAAGAATTTTAGAATTATTTTCTTTTTCTTCTCTCTTGTCTCAAGACTCTTCTGAAAAAAAAATACAACATAAAACCCATCTGTATAAGACCCAGTAATAAATTGATCCACGTACCTGACAAGCCCAGCGCTTTCACCACGGGACACAGCCTGGGTGTACTGAGTCTGAGCTTCCTCTTTAGCTTTCACAACACCATCATACTCCTGGCCATCTATCAACCTGAAGAAGATCGAGGAAAAATCTTTATTTATATGTACGCTCCTAAGCAGCAACGTGATTTCTTTTCATCATTCTTTGAGGTATAATTTAGTGTGCAAATTCATTCATTCATTCATTCATTCATTTTTGATTCACACACATTTGAAATTTGCTGATGAAGGCATTCTTGGGAATCCGGACGTGGAATTCAATTTCCTTCGACTCATTCATACGATTGGCCACGCGGCTTGTGATGATGGTGGTGGCATAACGACTGCTCACCGTGGAGTTGATGTGAAAGCTGTAGATATCCCAGTCGTCCTGAGCAAACACAGGAGGCACATTTCACAATGGAAAAAACGCATAGTTGATCTTGCTGGCCGAAAACCAGCTGACCAAAGATCAGATGATGGTGAAAAACAAAGTGTTGGTGGGTGGCATCAGTGAAATCTCATTGGTCTAATTGCAGAAACTCCCCATTTTTTCAAGTTTTTGTCCTAAATTTTAATGATTAACATCAGAGGGACCAGCTTTTTGTCCCTCAAGGGATCGGAGTCCGAACAGATTCATGGTCGTATAACATACACATTGACATTGTCGACTTACAAGAATTTATTAAGTTTACTGTAACTTAAGCCTGACCCAAACTTTTACCAAGCCTTAACCCTGGAAATGAATGGGTCTACTTAATGCGACTTACATATACATATGAAGCAAAACTGAAGGTGGAGACTCAGCAGGTCCTTCAACCTACACTTTTTGATGTTTATCAGAGGCAAAGTTCAATGTGTTGCGGCCGCCGGAAAGGTGCACAATCCTCAGATATCTCTTAATTAATCGGTGGTAGGACAATGATATAGTCAACAGATTCCGTTTCATTGCAATGTGGTGTTCTTTGCTTCAGGTTTTATGACCTTACCTTGCTTGGTAACGTGGTAACCAAAGCCAGCAGCAGCCCAAAGAGGGTGATCTGCACCACAGCTCTCTCCATCCTGGGTCCCAGCAGAGTACAACTCAGGCGACTCAAACCGTCTTTTAAACTCAAAGAGATAAGGGCAGAATTAATGTGCAAATATTTTTTTAAAAGGGGGAGATGTGCTCCTGCACATGTGACAAAAACACACACACCCACA
>JBBMOC010001289.1:0-12834 GCA_037975185.1 Centropyge bicolor | reverse complement strand
GTTGCACCACATCATAAACTCCTGGGTTTGGAGCTGGACCCACAGAGGACAAACAATGAAGCAATGAAGCAACACTAGCACTTGAATAGACGTAGCACAAAATATTTTTAATTGAATTATGTTTAGATGGACTCACACAACTGGGTGCTAACACTGATTCAAAATGTTGTTGATCTGATAATACAGCAGACAAGCAAATCCAACTTTTTGACCCACCTAAAATTCCTGTGACGCTGGTATCTGATGGCTGCTGTCTTAAAACTGGCCAGAGGAATTTGTCTCTACCTTTCTGGTGAATTAAGATGATCAAGCGCGTGTCTCCAGCTGCAATATCTATTTCCTTGTCCCGCTTAAAAACTGTCGCACTGAAAGAAAAACAAGAAAAGTACATGTTTGTGACTTTCTTTTGGACTCTTTTAATGTAAGCATCAGTTGTAAATAGCAACTGACATTTGTTTCGTATAATAGAGAAGTAATAGAGAATTTATGACAAACACAACAACAAGAACATTATCGCTGATCGTTTGACATTTTAGGCTTTCTTCCAGAGAGTTAGCTTGATATCATTCACATGTCTGTTGTAGGAAAGTGTATTTGCCAAAAAGCATTCCTTCAAGAGTCGCTCTGATGTGACCTAAGGCCACACATGTCAACCTATCGCTGCACGCAGAGACTCTCACCCTCATGCATTTTTGATTCCTGCACCTAAGTGAGTCCATATATGTCACAGAATATCAATAAAATGAACTTCCTGCCCATAAAATGCAAATTCACCTTCCAACAGTGATGGCATCGTTTCCAGTGTGGCGTGTCTCTGCCTGGCCATTGCGTACAGTGATTCCCCTGGTGTCGACCTCAATATGATTGTCAGCTTTGAGGTGGATGACAATCCTTTTGAAGCCTCCGTGCCCTACTGAATCAAGCTGACCATTCACAGTCATCTCTAGTTCAAAAGGAAACAAATGCAGCTATTGGCCGATTCTTCAACTATGCATTGTGCCTAATATGCTCATATGTTTATATGTAGCAGCTATATCTGTCAAATTAATGTAGTGGATTGAAAAGTACAATATTATCCATCCATCTGAAATGTAGTGAAGTTGTAAAAAGTAGCATAAAATACAAATACTCAAGTAAAGTCAAAGTACTTTAAAATTGTTTTCAAGTAGAGCACTTGTAAATGTAATTCGTTACTTTCCACGACTGCAAACTATGGGGATAATTATGGGATGAAGCTCAATATATGAGTGACACAAAGATCCTGAGGTGAAAAGAAGAACAAATTTCTGTGACATGTGAGAGCAAAAGGCAAATTATTTAAGAAATTGAGGTGAAATAGTGATGAAACAAAGAAGAACATTACTGACCCCCGTTGAGATGGTGAAGCAGTTTAAGCCGGACATTACCCACCATATCAAAGCACAGTGGAAGAGACTGATTGGTTTTCACCAAAAACCTGTGGAGAATAGGAGCTGCAGAGGAAACACAGAGACACAGAATGAAAATAAAGTTATTTTTTTCTCAACACCAATGTAAATAAGTAAAGATTAAGTTACAATTTAAAAGCATGCCTGTGCTTGCGTGGCATAAAGAATGATGTCCTCAGGCTCGGATTTTTTTATATTCACAAACAGGATCCTCTTAGTTATTTTGCATACCTTTCTAAAAATATGACTTGTTTTTAATGATTTTATTTATTTTCATCTCAATTTGTGTATCAAGTAATCAACACATTCAATAACTGTTAATTAACTATATGAGGTAACAGGGGAAAGACAGAACTTTTTAAAAAACATACTCTCATGCAACAAAAATAAACAGGCTTTATAGAAACAACACCATGGATGAGATAATTGATGTACTCTACCAGTAGTTGCAGGCTCTATCACAACAGGGGGCAATCGATGCATGAGGTCATGGGTCACATCCATTGCTGGAAATACACCTACATAAATACAGTGTTATACATTGATACTACAAAGCTGTAGAGGATATACACAATATCGACATCCCTAATCTGACACTGACAAAAACCATTAAATACACACTGATCTTCACAAGGTAAATGTAACCATGGGCTTGACCTCATATTGATTTAAATACTCACCAAAATATGCAATCAAATCAAATGAAATATGTCGCACTGTGATTTCAGCTGAAAATCTGTGCATTACAAGTTGATGCTTTTTTTGATACCTGTTTTTAAAAAAGTGTGAAGGAACATCTATTCATAACAAATCATCTGCATTTTAAATTGTAGTCCTCCTAAAAAAAAAAAAAAAAAACAATAATTCTTTGCTACTTATTTTTACAGCATTAAAATTTGCATAGGTAAATGTCAACAATACATTAGGATGAGCTGGGCTGAGGTAAAAACAATTCAGGTCAGACCAGGGAAAAGGATACTAGCAGTATACCTCTATATTTTCTGCCATGATTGCTGAAAAGCAAAGATTTAGAGGACTGTCCAGTCTTGGTGGAGGTATGTGCTGCCTGGTTGCTTTTTAAGCTGAACAAGCTGACGTTTGGTGCCATAATTACAGAATTAGAAGGATGAATCAGAACAGGTACAGAAACAGAAGCTGACCTGCAAGGAGAACGGAGGTAGGATGGCCTTGCGGTCCAGGTCGCCCTGGAAAATAATATTATATATTATACTGCATGTCCTAGGTCTGCCTCAAGGCCTCCTCCCCGTTGGATGTGCCCAAAAGTGTCTCCTTTCAACCCAAAAGCCATGCACTCATATCAAATCATACTTTCTGACAACAGGTGAGCTTGGAAGGTAGAAAAACAAGCCCATCACTGCACACCCTCACATCAGTCCATCTTATCCTCACAAATGAAGCTGTAGCGCAAGTTCAGCCAGGAAGACATTAACGCTTTCATTCACAAGCTGTTCCTCATCTTTCCTACTGCGCATGCTCAGGCTCATTTCCCGCTGTTAGTGCTTGGGGCCGTCACCTGTAATCAGCTGTCTATTCAACTGTTCGCTTCCACCCAATAGCACGGTGCCACACCCTCATTGTTAACCTATCATCTTTGTGCTCTTCTTTTAAATTATGATCTTTCTCTGCCGTAGCTCTGATCTGCGCGCCCCTCCACCTCCCCATCACCGCCTCGCCTTGGAAGTATTGTCATCTTCTTCACCCTCTCCCATGGAATCAGATCCCTGTCTGGGCTCAGGAGGCAGTCACCCTTTCCACATCTAAGAGCACATGCGTCACCGAAGCTGCAGAGTCTCTCTCCCAACCCAACCAGTCGCGGCAGATGGCTGTCCATCACTGAGCCTGGTTCTGTCCGAGGTTTCTGCCTGTTAAAAGGAAGTTTTTCCTCACCACCGTCGCCAAGTGCTTGCTCGTGATGGGAAATGTTGGGTCTCTGTCAGTAACTCTCAAAGAGTATGGCCTAGATTGTCTGTATGTAAAGTGCCCTGAGATGACTTTTGTTGTGATTGGCGCTATCCAAATAAGATTGAAGTGAATTGAAATCGAATCACCCATCCAGCTTCTCAGCTCCCAATTACGACCACCACCACCACCACAGTGCCAGGACTCTGGGGGGGATTTATCCTGCGTCGGCTCGGATGGAGAATCTTCAATCAAGTCGTCTCCCCCCAGAGTCCAAAACGCCAAAGACTCTCTGTCAAGTTCTGTTATCAATATAATCATCAATGTCATTTGTTGTAATTAATTATCTTCCTTCACATACTCGTCTCTCCTGGTTGAAGTGAATATGAAGCTGACATACTACTTCAAATTGGGAAGCAACTAGCTCCCAACCCTCAAGGGGTAAATCCAGAAGAGTCCATTAAAGAGCACAACTACGTAATTGCAACAACAGAGATGAGCAGCATTTCTCACTTGTAAGAGCCTACCTATGAAAATCACAGACTCTGAGACACTGCACATGCGCAGCTACTTTTCCAATTTGAAGCGATGTGGGGGCGGCTACTACGAATACGAGCTGACGGTGCTGCACAGAGAAAGATGCTGACATGAAATTAAGATACAGTTGTTAATTTACAACTGATATTTGGTTGTTACTAAATTTTTCGGGGAAGCATCTTTGGATTTATGCTGAGATTTTGGTGCAAAAAAGGGAGGTTTTTTTTTATACAGAGAACCACTTTTTCTTTGGTCAGTTTTTTTTAACATAATCCGAACAATCTATTTTACATACCTTGTTATACGTATATGCTCCAGTCTATAGCTTATAAAATACATAATATATTTAATTTATTGATATTGCATCTGTTGTGTCAGAATAGTGCAGGTGTGTACATACGCCATACCTGCATAACCTGGATGGGAAGCCACTTAAAAGAAAAAGATGATGTCAAAAAGATAAAGTTAATAATTGACTTTAATATACTCTTGATGTTATGATAAATTAGCTCGTATTGGTGCAAAACTGCACAGTGTTGTTGTGTTCAGGACCATCATTCATTTCTATCAATACTATTATACAATACCATTGTTTTATGACACTTAGGTTTTAGCAATAAACGTTCACATGTACTGAATCATAAATATTTTGATCTTGATAATCTAATTTCAAACTGTAAATTAAAAACAAATAAATCCATCAATTTGTTAATTAATTACCAATATTCATTAATAAATATTTATGTTGAGCTATGCTAATTACACCACCTCATACCAACTCATGCAAATATGTCTTACCTGGAGTATCAAAGATGCCTGTTAAGAGAGAAATTTTGAATCACATTTGTTGAACACCTTTTTGCATTGTGTTTGTTTTGTTCACTTTTATGTTGCTCACTTCTAGAAGCTCCACCTCCAGCTGCAGCGCCTCCCATGGGAAATTTCTGCATGATGTTTGGTACTGACATGGCCCTATCTGGCAGCAATCTTTGTTCTGGTGTTTCACCTTCCTTTGGTTTATGGAGCACATCTGTGCTCTCCCCGTGTGGCTTGGTGACCACCATGGATGTGAGAGGGGTCACAAAGCTGTACTTCATCGACAGCCTCAAGGCCTCTCTCTTCACATTCTCCTTCTCAGGTCCAGATAGCTTCAGCCTGTGTCACAAATTGTGCACATATGTTTTAACTATGACTGCTGACCATAGACTGTATAAAATATGGACGTAGTGTCCGTGACGTCACCCATAGGTTTCTGAAGAGCAAAAATGAAGCAAATCGTAGTGCGTAGCCATCTTGGTAGCCTACCTCCGGTTACTCCAAATATGGACAAAGAGGTGGAGCAAGGGCGGAGCTGAGGCGGGTCGAATGAACGCTATTGGCTGAAAAAATCCGCTTTATTTGAAATAATCAAACTAGCTACAGCTAACCAGCTAGGTTAAATGCTAAATATCGTTGCTAGCCGGCTAACCCCACGACGATCTCTTTCCCAAACTCAGTGGCTAGAATTAGCCGGGGTGACGCCCTTTAGACCGTCAGTGGCTAGTTGTCAATCAAAGTGGCGCTACTTAGATTGACAGCTATGAATTGTGCATAATGATGTATGCTGTATATTTTAAATGAACGCCTTATAAAAAAATTTGCCCCCCCCCGAGTTGTCATGGAGTAGAAAAACAGCTTATGAGACTAGAGCCATGTTTTGAACCAGGCTGTAAATATGTTTTTTTCTGTCGTAAAATCGGACATTTTAACATGGGGCTCAAATGTAATTGACTCCCTTCTGCGGCCTGCTCGAGCGGTTATTCGAGGAACTGCAGCTTTTTTGCACTTCCGCATTGGCTTCATTTTTTAGTGCCGGAGGTTGCCGCTTGCTGCTGACATGACAGTATGATCAGGTATGCTAATGTTATGTTTGGATTATATCCTTGTTGTCTCCGTAGTAGTGATGGGAATCTTGATAATGTTTTGTTTTGGGCTGTTAGACAAATCAAATAATTTAAAGACGTCAATTTGGGCTGTGGGAAACTGGGCCTCTTCCAGTATTTTCATATTTCATTTTCATTACATATTATAGACTCAACAATTAATTGATTAAATATGAGGGATGCAGCTTGTCATTAAATAATTGATTAGAACCAAGGACTAAGAAAAAAGATCATACTTACTCTTTCTCCAGAAGCTGTTTGACTGTCATGTAGGCCCAGACCCTCTCGATTTGGCTGTAAGACGCTGTTCCAGGAGACTCCACTGTGGCGTCTGTGACATCATACACCACCTTTCTAGTGCTCTGTCCAAATAAGTTTTTATGTGAGTGCAGACAGAGACTTTCAAAGACTTCACAGAGGATTACAGCTGATGCACGATGTGGATCGATTCCTTACCGAAATGGCCACAACTTGTGGAGTGAAGGTTTCAACATTGTTGTCAGTGATCTGACCAGCCACCACGATCTCAGAGCCATTATAATAGTGGCTGAAGTTAGTCTGGGTTAGGTTGTTGGCACCGATATAGATCATTGTCACATCTGTCAACAGAGGAGTGGCCACCTCTTCGTAGAAACCCTGTTGATGTGCAACGTGGACACTGGGTGAATGTTCAATCTGTTCGGCTGTGACCAATTGCATCCATGGTAGTGTAGCAAATCACCAGCATTTATAAGGTGACAGGAGTGCAAGTGATTTAAAATACCTTCAGCTGTAAATCAGCATCAGAGTCTTCATAAATCCGTCGTGCCGCTCCATTGTTTTGCAGCGACATCTTCTCAAGGAACTCAAAATTGACATCAAAACCAAAACCGAGACAGTAGAGTGGGAATTTGCCCTCAATGGCCCTCCTTACATTGGACTGTATTGCTTCCAGATTTGTCACCCCTGCACAGACGCAAGACGCGTGGTTTAAAAAGGCAAGTTGAACTCAAATTCCTTTACACAGTGCAATCACACAACAATCCTAAGTTACAGTGTGTATGTAAAGTAATTTTACAGACTTTATTGTAAATAATGTTGATACTATTTTCATTTAAGTGTCCAGAGTACCACAAGGGGTTTTAGCTTTCTGGCAGGAGAGAAAAGGCCTGCAGTCAATTGAGTAATATTCAAATAATTTAAAAATGGTCTGTTTTGTCAATTTGTGTTTGTGCACAAATTTGTGTTTTATCGTGACCTGAGGTTGGGTCTCCATCAGTGAGAAGTATAAGGATCGATGCTGAGCCCTCTCTGGTTTGTGCATTCAGCATTTTCGCTCCCTCCAACACTGCTTTGTTAATGTCAGTAGCTGAAATGAACAAATGATAAAATGTTCCATGACTGCTGTTTGCTGTCAAACGTTCACATACCTCAATAAAAGTATTTATCAAAAACCTCACATCCTCTATCTTGAATTCTCCGTGCAAATGTCTTGGCACTTTCCAGGTTTGCTTTGTTGGCCTGAACAAGTTCTTGTTTCCAGTGAAAAATGCTGCTATCAAACGTGATGAGACCAAAGTAGTCATCTTCTGCCAGGTCATTCAAGATATGGATTAATGCTGTGCGGGTCTGGGCAGAAACATTATTCCCATGTTAAAACTTTTCTTCAGATTAGAAACCATGTATTTTTTGTTTCATATGTGTCATGTTGTTGGTACATTAGCAATCTGTCACAAACTAACACTCTTCAAAAACAGTACCTGTTGTATTTTCCTGCCGTGCATCGATCCACTTTGATCAATAATGAAGACAACGTTTTTTGGTATGCGGGAAAGATTAGCTGGAGCAAAGTGATGAACAAAGTACCCATCTGATGTCTTGGGGGAGGAAGAAGCAAAGTTTGATTGGTGAGAAAAAGATTGTATAAAAGACAGCAGAAGATAGAATATGCATTTCATTAAGTATGGCTTTTTGTTTGTGTAACCCAGTGTTATTTTATTGTTAAAATGTTTATTCTGTTTTAAATTTTCCAGTTAATAATGTATTTTCCAATGTATAATGAATGCATCACGGTGCCGAGAATTACACATTTTCGCGAAGTATTGCTTTTTCCTAATTTACTTGAATGCACCGTAGCACTGCACCTGGCAGCTCGGGTCAGGAAAAACCACTCTCTTTTGCCCTCTATGAGAGTCGCGTGGAAAAAACGTCTCTGGAAAAAGAGCACAGTTTACTGCTAAAAGTGCTTTTTGTTAATTTTAAAGTTTTAAATTTTAAATGTTGTCGAGTCCTGTGACGGTCTAAGCCGAGGAGAATGAAATGTCATTGAAAAATATCCTGGTGAGTTAAATGAATGCATTTAGCAACATTTAAAAAAAAAAAAATATGGCAAATAATATGAATCAATGTACACGTTGAACTGTGAAACTAGTCAGGATATGTTTTTTTTGTGATAAAGTGATTTTTAGTTGCAATTGAGAAGTAGTTAGCTATGTTAGCGGCGAAAAGCTAAGCTAGCGGCCTTACACGTGTCGTGCACGTGAGTGAACACTCACTGTGTGGAGTGATGTTGTAAACCCTGTTTAAGTTTAATATGCACTTTTATTTGTTCTGCTGGTCATTTGTTGTGTTACTGGTTTGTTTTATGGATGAAAATGTGTTGTATTGGCCTGTAATTGTGACAATTTGAGGCATATTGAATAATTGCTCTGCATGTTTTGTGCAGGCTGTTTTTTTCCTTTGATAGAGCTGAATTAAAAGACTGAGCAGCACATCACCAAGGACTGGGTTTTCCCCTGGAGAGTCTGAAAAGGATGTTCTGTATTAGATGGCCACCTGTTTCCCAGGAGGGTGGTAGGACAAAAACCTGATTTCCCCATTTCCTTTGGAGGATTTGTGCATTTTCATTTTACCTCAGATCTCAGCACCTTTTGTTTGATACTTTTCTTATTGAGTCAGTGATTGTCATTTCCTTATTGTGGTTGGAGGTTCCTTTTCACTCTTAAGTAGAATTACCATCGCCAATCTCCTACGAACCTTAGTTTTTTTAGCCCTGCTCTGTTTAGATTTAGACAGTTGAATTTCTGAAGGACCAAATTGATTCAGATTAGGGATGCACATTTTGGATTTTTTTTATGACTGTTAACGGACGCCCTTTAACGATTAATAATCGTTAAACAATAAGATTTAAATACCCTTCCATGTTGCCATTCCGACATTCCGTCATTCCAACATGCTGCCATTCCGACATACCACCATTTAGACATCAATGAGAGAGTCACTGACTTGGCGCTGTCCGACGCTGTACTGCAGATTTACAATGACGGCAAATAGTTAGATTACTCATCTAAAATGTTAAAAAAAAAAAAAAGCTAATTATATCTAAAGCTTTAGATATAATTAACAGTACTGTAGGCTTCAATCGTCTGCTATTGCTTTTTAAATTATGTCGAGAGCAAGCCCGCTGGTGATTTCTTTAATTGTTAATTAATTAATTAATTAAAAAAAATTTAAACAGTTCTGATGGAGCTCAATGGTTATCTGGATGATGCGGCTTCATTCCGAACAATTTTACTGTAAACTTGGACGACCCGCGACGTGTCTGGAGATAAAAAAAATAATATTCAAAGTAATGTGTGTTTTGTGCGTAATTGCATACAAGGATGCACACCCTCCCCTACTGTACAACACGAAGGAGAGTGGAATGAGTCAGTGACTTCAGGTGTCATTGATATCTGTAATATTAATGTTGCATATGATGCCAGCGTGCATGGAGACACACGGGCTGAATGGAGAGCTGCGCTCCAGCTGGCTGCTGTGACAGCTCACTGACACTGTGTTTCTGCTTACAGTCAGTGATCCCTGAGATTCACACATGAATCTAACATGTTTCACACTAGCCCGAGTTACATTAATACGTGTATTAGACATATTATGTTTCCCATTTCAGGAGTTTTTAATAATAGATTGGAGAGATGTCGGAATGGCGGTTACCTCCCCTATTATTTTATTTTTATATTTTTGAGTACTGTGACCCATTCAAAAGTGCCGTGACAAAAAAATTCTCATGGGCTTTATTTATTTATTTTTAAATGTACTGGTTTTAGCATGTTGACATGCTCTGGGCTCAGCCTGGTGCGCAGCCTGTTTACCGTGAGACCCGCAGCGGAGAATATGCGCTCAGATGGGACCGATGTCCCAGGAATACACAGGTAGCGCCGGGCCAGAATGGCCAGCCTCGGGAAGCGCGTGTACCGCATAATTTGCAAATGACCTCCTCCCCTTTCCGTTCAAACTTGTCCCACACAGAACCCCTTTTTGCTCTCTTCATCTTCGCTGTAAAGTGGGCTGTGATGGAAAGCACGTGCTGGCATGTGTTGCACCTGTCGACACGCCCCCATGAGTTGATTGAATTATGTAGCTTAAAAACAAAATTGACCGTTAGTATTAATCGGTTAGAGTTATTGTTATCGGTTAACGGTTAACCATGTGCATCCCTAATTCAGATTTAGTTTTTTTCTTGACTACACAGCAAAAGGGGTTACATTTGTTTTAGCTCTTAAATATTATTTATGGACAGAGCACTTAGTCTTTCAGGAAAGAAACTCTTGTTGTACCTTGATGTGTCCCAGTGAGGCGTCTCTGTTGACGTCATAAACAATGACAAGGTCTCCATTCATACCCTGATCAGTACAGCTGTCACATGTTTTCTGTTGGTCCTCCGTCGGGTAGAAATACACCCATGCCTGGAAATAGGATGAATCTGGTTTTATGGACTCACAGACATACAGGTTTGTTTTTTTGGTCCAAAAGGATGAAACATGAAATTTGATTGGATTCACTTATTGTCACTGCACAGTTTGAGCACTACTGGTGTGATAAAGTGCAGTTCGGCATTGAGTTGAAAAAGTGAATATGCTGTAGAGATCTGCACAAGAATGAGCAATAACCCAGAATGTAGTCTGTGCCGTATGTCCATATGCACAGTGTAAACAATCCAGTGTCCAGTGCTATTGTGTATAGTATAGCTAAACAGTTGACTGTTGGTCAGAATAAGACAGAAACGGAGTTAAATACAGACCATAACGGCAGGCTGTACCTGTTTGTCTGCATGTGTTTTGCTGATGGCATTAGCCAGGGCCTTGGTGCTGAGTCCGCCTTTCACCTCGATGAAACTGATGCCGGCATTCTCATTAATGTGCACATCGACCTGGCATTGAGAATGAAATCAAATAGAAGAGTTAGGAGCTCTGACGATAGATGTTTCCCCAGCATTCTTTCCCTGGGTGATCTTCTGCATAGACACCAACAGGAAAGACACACCTTAAAGTCTTTGACAGGCTGCATGGGTCGAGCGTGGATTTGCAGCTCGTACTTGCCAAGCCTACGTTTCAGCAGCTCCTCGTACGTGAGCTCAAAGGTGACTTTTTTGTGAGCAGCCACGGTCACGGAGGTCTTAAATTCCTCGAGGGTCCTCCCTACAGAACTGGACCAGACATTATTATCATTGCATTAAAGCAGAGACCCCCTCCCCCCTTCTGGCTGGTAACCCCTTAAAATGAAGCAATGCCCCCTCATCACAGGATATGGCTTTAGTGTGGATATGATGAGTTCCTCTAAAGAGCAATTTTTCCTTCTTATATTGTTTCATGTGATGCATTCAGGAGAGCTGAAAATGTAAAAGTAGCCAATATTTTGCAAGACATAAGAAAAAATTTGAGAAAAGAATTTTAGAATTATTTTCTTTTTCTTCTCTCTTGTCTCAAGACTCTTCTGAAAAAAAAATACAACATAAAACCCATCTGTATAAGACCCAGTAATAAATTGATCCACGTACCTGACAAGCCCAGCGCTTTCACCACGGGACACAGCCTGGGTGTACTGAGTCTGAGCTTCCTCTTTAGCTTTCACAACACCATCATACTTCTGGCCATCTATCAACCTGAAGAAGATCGAGGAAAAATCTTTATTTATATGTACGCTCCTAAGCAGCAACATGATTTCTTTTCATCATTCTTTGAGGTATAATTTAGTGTGCAAATTCATTCATTCATTCATTCATTTTTGCTTCACACACATTTGAAATTTGCTGATGAAGGCATTCTTGGGAATCCGGACGTGGAATTCAATTTCCTTCGACTCATTCATACGATTGGCCACGCGGCTTGTGATGATGGTGGTGGCATAACGACTGCTCACCGTGGAGTTGATGTGAAAGCTGTAGATATCCCAGTCGTCCTGAGCAAACACAGGAGGCACATTTCACAATGGAAAAAACGCATAGTTGATCTTGCTGGCCGAAAACCAGCTGACCAAAGATCAGATGATGGTGAAAAACAAAGTGTTGGTGGGTGGCATCAGTGAAATCTCATTGGTCTAATTGCAGAAACTCCCCATTTTTTCAAGTTTTCGCCCTAAATTTTAATGATTAACATCAGAGGGACCAGCTTTTTGTCCCTCAAGGGATCGGAGTCCGAACAGATTCATGGTCGTATAACATACACATTGACATTGTCGACTTACAAGAATTTATTAAGTTTACTGTAACTTAAGCCTGACCCAAACTTTTACCAAGCCTTAACCCTGGAAATGAATGGGTCTACTTAATGCGACTTACATATACATATGAAGCAAAACTGAAGGTGGAGACTCAGCAGGTCCTTCAACCTACACTTTTTGATGTTTATCAGAGGCAAAGTTCAATGTGTTGCGGCCGCCGGAAAGGTGCACAATCCTCAGATATCTCTTAATTAATCGGTGGTAGGACAATGATATAGTCAACAGATTCCGTTTCATTGCAATGTGGTGTTCTTTGCTTCAGGTTTTATGACCTTACCTTGCTTGGTAACGTGGTAACCAAAGCCAGCAGCAGCCCAAAGAGGGTGATCTGCACCACAGCTCTCTCCATCCTGGCTCCCAGCAGAGTGCACCTCAGGCGACTCAAACCGTCTTTTAAACTCAAAGAGATAAGGGCAGAATTAATGTGCAAATATTTTTTTAAAAGGGGGAGATGTGCTCCTGCACATGTGACAAAAACACACACACCCACA
>JBBMOC010001288.1:0-12837 GCA_037975185.1 Centropyge bicolor | reverse complement strand
GGGGGGGGGGGGGTGAAGAGATGGAGAAAAGCGCCGCGGCTTGAACGCTTTCTAATTGAAACTTTTCAATACTTTTTCCGACTTGAGCTAAACTCCAGGGAAAGGCAATGAAAAGAGGAGCAGGTTGTGTTTTGACTTCTTCTTCAGCAGACCCCCACCATCACCACCACCACCACCACCACCACCGCACTTCCGAATTTCGCAATGTGTTTATGTTCAAATCTAGGTTGCTACAAGTGTGGTAGAGGAAGAGAGGCTGTTATTTGGAGCTCACGTTTTTTTTTTTTCTTCTTCTTCTTCTTCCCTGCACGGCGCAATTAAATTTAATGACACAAGCGCTTGTCTAAATCGTTTGAAGTGACTTGGCTTCTCGCTGGCGAAACAGAGCGGGAGAGGGCCAAGGTCGAAGGCCCGAGATGTCATATTTCTCCCAGTGTTGCATAATTTAATGACCCCGAGCGTCGGCTTGTTAATTCATTCATTCCGAGGAGTTCGTAATTCAACGGAGACGCGGAGCAGCGGGAGAGAGGAATCAGAAAGCGGCGGAAGATGATAGCGGAAAAAAAGTTACGGCGGTTCATTTTTTTTGCCAAACCAAAGTGAATGCACTTTTGCCAGAAAACTTTACCAAGACGAAGGAGTGTTTGCAGTGAGAGCGTGAGGCCTGGTTGGTCCCTATAAATCTCACCCGTAGCGCATGAATTATTTGTTTATGCGTGACATGTCTTGGCTGGGAAATGTGTGTCAAGCGAGCAGGTGGGGCGGTCATCAATGAAGACAATTAAACACCTCGGAGGCACTCAGCCAAATCTTCCCTCTGTCCCTTGTTTCTCCGCACCCCACCCTCCCTCCCTCCTCCTCTCCGTCTCTGACAGATGATAATTCAGTGGGAGTAAGGGGTCACGGCCTGACAGAGAAGGGCATCATCAGCTGTGATAACCATCGCTGGACACAGACAGTCAACAACAAGTTGGCAGCTGAAAACAACAACAGACGTGAAGAGAACTTTTCAAAGGCACACACACACACACACACACACACACAGAGGGTTTTTAGTTACAGCCTCGCACACTACGTCGTTCAATGTGCGTGCGCTCGCATTAATGCTGAATCGGCGCTTTGGACGAAAGGGTGGTGCAGGTACACTTTGTGCTGTGGAGGAGGCACACTGCTTACTCATCCTATCTCCACTCCCCTTGTGTACACCGAGACCCGGAGACACACAAACTAGGCAGCAAGACAGAAAACGTATCAGCGCTCGCTCGGCTCCTGTCGAGGTCAAAAGGCCTCTCAGTTTCTCTCGCATCATCTCAAATGCCTGCTAATTACACGGAGTTGATGGGTATTATTGTACCCTCTCTAATTGCTGGAATATTCTAGAAGGACAAAAAAAAAATACTTCTGTCGTTTGCACATCCTCAAAGGGGGGATTACAGTCCCAAACTAAAAAAAAAAAAAAAAAAAAAAAAAATCAGTGTCACAAATGGGGATCGACTGTCAGCCCAGCTAATTATCCCCGTTGAAAAGAGCAAGCTTCATTTCCCGGACTTACGTCGAGGGGAATCATTTGTGGCGACCTCATCCCCGACTTTATGAAAAGACACAGTACATTCATAATATTAACAACCCCCCCCCTCCCCTGCAACACACACAACTCTGCNACTTACGTCGAGGGGAATCATTTGTGGCGACCTCATCCCCGACTTTATGAAAAGACACAGTACATTCATAATATTAACAACCCCCCCCCTCCCCTGCAACACACACAACTCTGCAGCCCCCCCCCATTCTCTCGCAACTCCCTCATTTTGACGGCTAATTCCGGTGTTTTCATTTCAGAGGCATGAGCTTAATTCTAATGCATATTAGCGCATTACAAGGGGGGTATCCGCCGCCGCCGCAGCCCACACACATCACACTGACACGCGGGATAAAACATGTAAGTTCTCGGTCACAACCGCAGTCAAACGCGCCAACAGTCTGCTGAGCGATGGCTCCGACAGGGCTTCACACATATTAGCGCTTCTTTAATGCACTGACACCGTTACAGCTCTGCGAGAGGTGCAGCTCGGCTAACGCAACAATCCGAGCCTGGGAGCGAATGCAACGCAGCAAGGTCAGAGCCGGGGCGCTCGCGTGATCGATGCTAACGCGATTAGCGACACGCCGGCGTTCAGAACCAGAGGCTACGCTGGCGCTAGTGCAGGTGCTAGCGTCGCGTTTCCCTTTTCCCATCACAGAGGAGCATGTGAAGCCGGGAGCAGACGTGTGTGCGGGCTAACATGGAGCTGCCCATGGACCATAATCCATTTATGACTGTAAACATGGAGGAGGAGGAGGGAAGACATTTACTGTCAGGCAGCACTTGCCACAGCTGGTATATCATCGCCCTGTCAGCCACGCACACACACACCGCTGCCCTCCGTGAAATCAGCCGCAGTGATGATATTAGTAACATTACCTTCAGGCTTCTCATCAACATCTTTTAAAAGGTGCAGATGTTTCACCTGGATTTTTTTATGTCCCAGTGTACTAAAAGTTTCTGCAACAAGAGGACACTGATCGCAGCAGTTTACAGTCAATTAGATCTGTTATCAGCTCTGACCGAGTGAGAAAATGCTTCGAGTTATAAGAAAAATAAGGAGCAGACACGAGCTCTTTAAACACAGCAAAAACTTCTTAGCTTCTATTCGATTTTTCAAAACAATCAAGTTACATTTCAAAAACTCTCATACCCTTATGGTCACTAGTTTTTTGGCCTCTCGCTCTGACAGTTCGCCGTTAATCCGCCGGCCTTGTGCGAGGTGAACGAGGGCGCGGTTTGGCAGCCGAGGTTAGAGACATGTTTAAGGAGGGCTGACATTTACACACGAAGGTGCCTGAGCCTTTGGACTCGCAGCAGTCATTCGGCGGCTTTGTGTCCTGCTGCTCATGTCACGGCATATGGGTGACAGCTAAGCCGGCGTGGTCGACGGCGTGGGCGTGTTTGTAAAAATGTGACACGGAGAGAAAGAGAGTGCGCTTCCTCCTCGATCTGTTTCTACACACTCCTTTTCCCATGATGCAAACACCTCTTCTCACACTCTTCCTCGCTCCCAGACCATAACTTCTATTATTAGAGAAGGGCTCTCCAGCTACTGCTCCTCCTTTTTTTTTATTTCATTCGCCATCTGCAAGCGGCCTTGTCTGCAGAATCCGCCGCCCCCCCCTCTTGCAGGGACACACAATTAACTACCTCACAAACGTTTAGTCCACAACAAGCATGTGTGTCTACTCCGGCCAGGAGAAAATACATCATTAATGGCTTTTTTTTTCTGTAGCGGTTTTGTCTATTCAGCCAGACGGAGGCAACTTTAGGTCAAGCAACTTATAGCACAAATACCTGCCCTCTGACAGCCAAGGTTGTCTGCGACGTCTCGATCGATATTTCTCCCGGTGCGAGGCGCGGGAACACAGGGTGCATCGGCTGCTCGGCAACATCAGCAGAGAAACACCCAAGCCTCTGCATTCTACCTGTTTCCTGATCGTCAAGGAGGCAGACGTGAGGTTCTCTAACAGTGAGACAAACGCTGGTTTCTACTTATTGATAAAGCCCTTAATGGCAACATGTCATCACACATCACTTCCTGATTATTTGACCAGTTCAAGTCCTGCGTGAAATCACTGAATTTGGGAAAATTGCTTTTGGTTTTTGCGCTAAAAGCAGACACACTTATAAAACACTTGCACCTTTAGGTCAATTTGAAACCATTGCAAACTATTTAGCTCTTGTTTTTAACTGTGTTCCGATATTATTTGTTCATTTTCTCATTAATTACTCTTGTGTGTTGTTTAGCCGTGCTCTTCAGTGGAAACGAGGCCACGACCTCAATGATTTTTTTTTAGATTTAAATAAAGTTGCACGAATGAATGAACAAATGCACAATGTGGAACTGGAAGTAAGAAGTGAAAAAAAGTATTTGTAACTTGTTCTTTTTTTTTTTTTTTCTTGCTGGATTTATCTACTGGAGCAATGTGATGCTGGATGGGATTTCATCACCACTAAGCGCTTGATAAACAGAATAATAATGAGCTCTTCAGTTAGTGATTACAGCAGAAGACAGGCTTATGAAAGAGAATAGCACCATTGTGTTATTGCTTCAATGCATATTTGTAAATGCTGCTGGATGCCATTTCACTCTCACTTTGATCACACACACACATGCAGATCTCAAACCGACGCAATCACAACCTGAAACTTTCTAACGTTGCTGAACATCTCATGGCAACATAACGCTGCTACCAGACGTCGTCAGAGTTATCAGTCTATTATTAGCTGCAGAGGCGGCTGCCCTCCCTCCTCCCTCCACCCCTCCCTCCCTGCCGCCGCCGCAGCGCTGTCACCATAGATGACTGGCTTCTAATTGGATACAGAGGAGGCCGCATGCATGTTCCACACAGTGCGGACGGCCATCGAGTGGCGAGCATCAGATTTTCAATTAAATTAAAGCCCCAAAATGCCAGAAATAACATTTCTTCGGGAGGTGGCAAGCTGATTACTCTGTGAATCATATTGAGGTTTTTTGCATAAACAGATGATTACAATGAGATGTCTGAGGAGAAGTGGGGGGTGGTGGTGGTGGGGGGGGCAGAGGCGAGACAACAAGGGGGGGTAGAGAAGTTTGTGGAACAAAGAAGGACCCTCGCTTCTCCGTCTCTCTGTGCCTCAAACACTTGGCACCTACTTTTAGTTTTTCATTTGTGCTCACATTGGGTAAAAAGAAAGATAAAAAAAATAGTATGCAAACACACACACACACATATATATACACGCACACACAGTGGGAAGCTGGAGAGAAGCGAAAGTGAGGCAGCTGTGAAAACACTGCTTCTCAGTATCAGAAGAGACTTGAGAGGAAATATGGTGCAATTTTTTACAGCTCTCTGCCTGTCAGGGTGAGTAAAGAGAGCGCTGTCCAGTGGACCTTTACAGTCCACACACACACACATCACGCTACGAAATCAAAACCCTGGTGTCACTGAGTGGGTTGTGAACATTTGCCGTTCGCCTGATTTGAAGCAACTTGTTGTAGGTTATTCTTGCATTCTCTCGCTGCCGACTTCTTCTTTTTTTTTTTTTTTTTTTTTTTTTTTTTTTTTTTTTCCAGGGGAGCACATTAGTCTGTGGCCTCATTTTCCCTGCAACATAAACAAGTGATTTCATACCAGCAATGGTGGGAAACTTATTTTTTTGGCCTATTTCGGCACCAGACGCGCCACAGTTAACTTCCTGTTTTCAACATACGGCTCATGCAGATCCAATGTTCCTGTGTGCAGTGTGTTTTTTTTCTCCTCTCTGAATTAGCTTCCCAAACACAATTTGGCAAGAGAATGGAATTGATTTCTTTAGTATTATATCTGTAGCCGTTCCAGAGAATTGGTCGTCATTCAGTGTGTGTATATGTGTGTGTGTGTGTGTGTGTGTGTGTGCATGAAAATGTGTCAGACATTGCATTTCATTAGGGAAAGTGCTCTCTGGATCTTAACTGTGCATTCGTTGTTTCTCATTATTATTTTTTTTTTGTGCGCCCTCTTCACATCATCAGCACTTCAGATTAAACTGACACAATCTCCTGCCTTCAGTGTGAGGATGCACACACTCATACACACACACACACTCACGCAATTAATCACAAGAAAAGAGAAGAGTCTGCTCGGGTTGCATAACACCTTGAACACAATCACGTCTGCACACTCCCACATTCGCTCTCCCCCGTCTCTCGCTCCTTCCTCTCTCTCTCTCCCGTCGTCACCTTTGTCAGAGGATAAACTCTTTGGCTCGCAGGCTTTCTATCAAAGCCCAAAACCACAAAAAGGGAGCTCGCTGTCTTTCTTCTGGCGGGCGCTCACTGCAAAAATATCTGTTGATGCACTGCGTACACTTTCACCCTTCTGCAGCCAGCTCTTACATTCGCCAGACCCCAACCCACACCCCCACCCCCCCCTTCCTCACTTCGCTCCTCCTCTGATGCTTTAGAAACAAACTGCTTTGTCCTCGCCCCCGAGTTCAGCCAAAGAACATGAGTGTTGACAGGCTATGGTCTTTTCAAGAGGAGAGTGAGGAGGATTACCGCATGCATGTATTGAGGTGGATTAAGACTTTGACGCTATTGAAAGGTCCTGACTGGAGCGGTTTTTTTGGAATTGGTCAGCGAGTCTTAAGCCCAGATAATGCGTTTAAGACCCGAAAATGAAATCACCAAAAGCAGGGGTCGTAATAATAATCATAAGAGCGAGGGCGGCGGGAGGAAGAGCAAACAATCAAGAAATGTCTGCAAAATGCAATTTTCACTCCCAAAACCATCTGTTCTGGCTGCTTATAATCTGCGGCTGCTTTTGATTAAGATTAAACCTGGCCCGAGCCCTGTGAGCTATTAAAGAAGTGCAGCCTCTTTCGTTCTTCCTTTTTTTTTTTTTTTTAATAAAGATGAGTGATTTGAATGGTGATTTGAGGGAGGGCTGGAACAAGGTGAGACATGTGTGTGTGTTTTGATGTGTGTGTACATATGCATATACAAGTGTGTGTCCTTGCTCCATCTGCAATCGCTCAGGGATTAAGATGATTTATGCTGCCCTGGCGTGACTTCAGATTCACAACGTGTGGGGTGACGGAGCCATCACTCATCTCTCGCTCTCTCTCCTTCTCTTTTTATTTCTCGCTGTCGCTGAAAATCAAACTTGCAGACTCGCTTCCCCCCCTAAAGCTGAACTACCTAAAAGTTTCAATTATTAAAATTCTCGCCTTGTCTGATATTCAGCATGAGCAAAGAGCTTGTTTAGTGCCTCAGAAGAGAACTTCTCTGATTTAGCATTCATGATGGACATTGAGTAAAAATTGTCAGAATTGATCCAGCAGAATGAGAAGTATCTTTTTCTGCCTACATTACCCAGAATTCCACAGACAGCTCAGTTGGAGATTCTGTGTGTGATGTTAACAGAGATGAGGAGCTGGCTGCAGAGGTCTGGAAAACTCACTTCACACCCCCAGATTGAGCATGTATGTGTGTGTGTGTGTGTGTGTGTGTGTGTGTGTGTCCTGATATGAGACGACTACCCAAAGAGTAGTTTGAGAACGAGTTCATCATAACAGCTATAACTGGATAATGACTGTAACTTGTTTCCCTGCGCAGTGTGTGAACCCAATCTGTCACTTCCAGAAGATTTTCAAATCCGAGCCGTACATGGTGTGTGGGAGGGAGGCTGAGCAGCGCTCGTCTGCATCTGCGTGCACGCGGTCGGCGAATACAGTAGCCCGGTGCGTCCAAAAAGCACAACTAACAAACAGCGTGCCTTTTTTTTTTTTTTTTTTGTTGCTCACACACTTGCGGCACAAAAGGCTGCCTGTGTGTACAACCTCTTGATTTGCCTCTTCCCGGTAGCATCCCTCCAACAGTCGCACAAAGCCATTCACAGGCAGTGCAGTTGCAGGCGATGCAACGTTCGCCGACTCTGCCGAAAGCTGATCTCGGGGCATTCAAGACATATTTTTTTACATTTATTTCAATCTTGCACATATGTACTTCTGAGAGCATGTGTGTGTGTGTTGTGATTGCGAGCGTGGCGAGCAGACTCCCAGGCACATCATCAGGATTAGGACGCTGTGTTTTGTCAGCCCATCGGCGGCGGGGGCGCGTGCAGGGGGGGGGCGTCTTTTGTCATCATGTCACTCGCTTTCCTTCTCTCTCTCTCTCTCTTTTCATGCCTGATAAAAGTTGAAGGTTTGCTTGATGCTCAGACGAAAAAAAAAAAAGAAAAAAAAAAGTCAGAAAAAGTTGACAAAAGAAATGAAAACAACAGAGAATCCAAAAAACCCACAGAAGTTGCAGGAGCCGGCGAAACAGGAGGGCTTTCCTTTAAACAAGGCTTCAGCTCTCTGTTGACCATTACTCATTAGTTTTTCTCCACTTAAATCTAATCCCGAGTGCCCTGTGGAGGCACTTCTGTGACTAGTTCTACAACCTCCGCTAAAGTGATTGCCTGAGGGTTAGCTCCAACTACAGACAAGATAAATGCTATTGTTTTAGCCTTCAAGGCAGCCATTAGTCTGCGGGCGGGGGCCGCCAAACAAAAGGCCAGGAAACAGACAAAGAGTCCCACGCTTTGCCACACATGCACAGAAACAGGTGTGCCCCTGTTGCGTTTGTTCAAAGGGTTAATCTTTTCTGCAAAAAACCCCTGGGGAAAGAAAAACAACTCACCTGGCCCTCCCTCATCAAACCCCCACATTTACCTCCATTGTTTGGCTTCAGTGTCACGTTACTTCCCTCTGATTGTGTCCGCTGATGTGTTTTGGCTCTCGGCTGCTTTTCTATTGTGGTTTAAATGGAGGCTTTTGACTGCCACTTTGGCTTTCTAACCCGTCCCTCACAGGAAGTTGCGCTTAAGGCCGCCGCCGCTGCCGCCGCCGTCGTCGAGCTGCCCCAGCTTTGTGAGGTGATTGCCACATTTTGTGGGCTTGAAAAGACGGCGGCCACGGTGAACGGCAGACAAAGGATGCATTTTTTCGCTCCTTGTTTTGAGAACTTGAGGTGAGATTTCACACCTGAGTGGGGGGTGGGGGGGGCGGGATCTGTGTGTGCTGCACGTTTTGGATACACGCTTCCTCAGCTTCACGACCAGGTGCACCAGAATGACAAACAACACAGAGGGAGGAGGGAGGGGGGAGGAGTGGCAGCCCAGCGATGATGGAAAGAGACTCGGGTGAAATTTGTCAAGTAATGGGCTCAAGTTGACGCGGCACTTCAATTACTGGGTGCCAATGCATATTCATCCCAGCGTGAGGGGGGGGGAAATGGCGCGTGGTGCCCCAAAATAATTCCCGAGCTGTCAGCGGGTTGTTTTATTCCACGGCGAAGCCCCGGCAGCGTGTTCCCCGCTCGGGGAGAGGACGACCGAGAGGAAGGAAGAAAGGGAATGAGGGAGATGATGTATGAAAAAGGAAGAGAGGCAAATTAGCAAAAGGATGTTTTCTTGCATGGAAAAAAAAAATCTAAATACGCTGAGCTTTTCCTTTATGTTCCTTTATGCCGCTGCTGTATGTATAGGAACAAACTGTTCACATCGTGAGCGGCCAGAGCACAATAGCGAAAATGCTAAAGCTCTTAAATGGGTCAACAATGCATAAGCAAGCAGCTTCCGACTCACAAGAGAGAAGCGGGGAGAGTGCAAATATTAGCACACGCAGACACACACACACACACACACGCATACGTACGCAATTTCCTCCTCTTAATGCACACACACACCGCACCAATTTCACGGCTGCGCGAGCGTTGCAGCGAGTGTTTGTCTTTAGCAGGGCGAGCTCTCGGCCTTCATAAAACATGTATGGCGCTAATGCCGGGCCGTTATGCCAGTTCCTTGCCTCGCAGTCACCAGGGAAACCGCTTCGATGGGCTAAATGGACAAGCTTTTGTAAAAAAAAATAAAATAAAAAAAAAAAAAGAAGAAGAAGAAGTCTCATAAAACACATTAAGTCACTCACAACGCTGTGCGACGGCTCGGACAAAAACCCTCCCTCTGTTCTCAGCAGACTTCTGAGAGAGCCGCAGAAGGATTGTTCAGGGCAGGAAAAATAATGAGCATCCTTTTGTTTCCCCACTGAAATAGAAAAAAAAAAATAAAGTGTGTTGCACTTTGGGAAGGTTTGTTTTTTTTTCTTTCACTGATGCATATGTGACCCTGAGTAATTGTGTCCACGAAGGCAGTCGTGGAAGAGAAAGAAGAGAGGAAATAATGAAATTCCTCAGCTGGAGAACGATGGAGGATATTGTCCCTCCAGGTGAATGGAGGGTGCACATGTGCAGGAGCATGCTGCCAAAGGAGGGTTTTATGAGCGATTTTGTGTGTGTGAAAGCTGTCTGTATGTGTCCTCCTGTTTGGGCAGATGTGTGTGTGATGAAACCCTCCAGCGTCCCCGGTGTCAAAGGTCACGGTGTGTGCTACTCGGAGACCTCTAACACGGCTCTGCCACAGGGAGGCTTCTTCTATTAACCGTGTTAGCTTTTCATTTCAATCCCTCTCCCTCCCTGCCTCCACCCACCCCCGCCGCTTCCTCCCCTCTCCTCGCCCTCCCTCCATGTGAGACGCATTAACTGTGTCCTCAAAGGGAGGAGGCGAGAGAGAGCGGGAGGATAAACCCCTTCTTCCATTGTTACACGCTTTCATCTATTTTTATAAGGCGAGGGGCGAGGAAGGAGGGAAGTAAAAATAAGTTGTGGTGGGCCGCGCTAGTCTTGTAGCACCGCTGAGAGTATGATGAATCTGCACTTGGATGCATGTGCGCTCACACACACACACACACACACACACACACACAGGTAGACTGTACATGCATGCTGCAACACACACACACTTTTTCTTCAGCATTTAGTATTGATCCACATCACTGACTGTAAAGCACTTGGTCAAGATTTGACTTTTTTGTTTCTTGGTCTTTCCCTTATTTCGCATTTATAAAAAGGCATAAAAAGAGTTTTTAAAAAGTTGGGAAGCTGTGGTGAACCTCTCCATCCTCCCTTCTGAACGACTGAGTCTTTCCAGGATGAACCTTTCATACCCAATCATGATCCTATCACCTGTTACCAATGAACCTGTTTACCTGTGGAAGGATCCAAACAGGTGTTTTTGGATCAGTCCACAACTTTCACAGTCTTTTGTTGCTCCTGCCCCAACTTGTTTGAAACATGTTGCTGCCATCAAATTTAGAATATTTTATAAAAATCAATGAGGTTGATGAGGTCAAACATCAAATATTTTGTCTTTGTAACTTTTTTGGAATCAAGGTTGTTGATGATGGATTATCCCAAACTTGAATCTAGTTGTAAGCAAGTTGCACAGTTTTGAGCTTTTTCAAGTTTTTTTGTAGTCATGAACTTGTCACTATGCTAGTTTACATCATTGCACTATGTTATAGTGTGTAATGATTTATGATCTGGTTATGGTTTAGTCAAGTTTATCACTGACACTTGTGGCTGTTCCCTCCCATTATTATGATCATTATCATCATTTGATTGATATGACAACAGTGACTTTCACCTTGTTAGGTTGCAGTAATGTTTTCACCATGTGTCTTCAAGCCCACGCAACACACTGAGCGACCATCTCCTAACACTGAAACACACACACACTGATGATCATTAGCTTTCTACATAGCGCCTGCAGCATTTGTTTGCCCGTGTTTTGACAGTTTTTCCAGCATTTAACCACGTCTCTGAGTCATCAAACCGCCCCGATTAAAGACGAACATGATGTCAAATTCCTAAATAATACGAACTAATTGGTATCAATTAGTGGCAGCAGCCTCTGCCGCTGGCACTGCGAGGAGCTCCCTGACGAAATCCCTACCCAGAAGGAATGCCAGTTTACAGCCACGTCTGCCACGACACGGCAAGCTGTTCTGCAAACGGGCACAGGCGGCGGAAATCAGGCAAGGTGGCGAGAGGAGAGCAAAAGTTTAGTCGGCTCTTTTTGTTGTTTTTTTTCTTCTAGTTGAAATCGGTGTTGGGGACAAAGTTGTGGGCGGCAAGAAAAACACAATGTGAAGTATCGGAATTGTCAAAGGTTAAGCTGCTGGCGGGCCAGATGCTGCACATACATAATGTGTAAGATAAACAGAGACGGTGCTAGAACATGCATGCGTCAGCTCGCGAACACACACACACACACAGAGGCGGAAAAATGTATGCGATTTGCAATTCCTACCTTAAAGGTCAAAAAGAGTGTCACTGTTTATATTCACACACACACACACACAGATATTCCTTTCCAGTTTTGGCAAACCTTCGCTGAAATGAGCTGATTTATGTATATTGGCTGTAAGCAGGTTACATCTGGTTCCAGTTGGTTCCGTTGGCAAAACACGCTCACCTTTTGTGTTTTCTCGGAAAGTTCCGTAATCACATAAATGCGATGTGTTTTATAATCAGCGCAGCATTCCTCGTGTGCAAAATCAAATTGCCGGCAATTCTTTCTTTCTTTTTTTTTTTTTTTCAGACGCGTGGAAAGAATGTGTTGAGCGGGAGAAAAGAGTTCCAGCAGAGTTATTATGCATGGATTTGTGTACGGGCCTTAACTGTGAGATATGAGGAGGGGGTAGTGAGAGACGCTGTTTGCACATAAAGTATAGTATGTTTGGCAAACGCATGAATGAATGCATGAGCGGCCCCAGCTTGGTGTCGGCCTACAGAATGTGTGAACACCTGAACGTGTTTTTCTGCTTTCTGTTCGTTTGTGCTTTTTTTCAACAAATTCCCTGAGGTGAGAAAAATAAAACAGAATGCCTCCATTCTCCGGCTTTCTCACCGCTCCCTCTCAGATATGCGCCTGGTGTGAAGTTGTCGTGCTGCAACATATGCACATACATATACATGCGTGCGCACAATCGCCCCTCGCAGTGGTCTCCTTCGGCCCACATCCGAGGATCAGGAACATGCAAATAAACAAATACACGCTTGCAGTCGGCCAGAGGAGATTACTGGCCTCCCTTGTGGATAACCCCCCCCCATGCTCTGGAGCTCACACTGGGAGAGACATGGCACCCACTGCGTCCCGGTGCTGCACACCTGATGTTCCACCACGCACAACCTGGTCCCTTTTTTTTTTCACAATCATGCACAGAATCTTAACCGGTCGTCGTGACAAAAGAGAGGGAAGTTAGAAAGAGAAGGGAGATCCAGGGAGGAGGGGAAACAAGCAGAAGACAGAGTGCCTGGGAGGAAGAGGAGGGAGGGGGCTTTGGCTGACTGCCTTGGAGGTGTTTAATTGTCTTCACTGAAGACCGCCCCCACCAGTCCCCCC
>JBBMOC010001287.1:0-12844 GCA_037975185.1 Centropyge bicolor | reverse complement strand
TTGACTATGAAAATTGTGTGTGAATATTTTGTTACCTAAACAAAAAAATCCTTTTGGTGCAAAAAATTTAGCTTGAAATAGTGGTGATGATTGCACTAATTCCTGCAGCAACTCTTACTGGACATTTGTCATTTAGGGTTTAATTTAAAGTTTAAATTGTATTGTATTATAATCTTTTGTCTCCTAGGGAACTTGCCCCATTTGTGGTGAGCAGGTCCCCATAACAGTCATCGAACTCCACGCAAGCACCTGTGGAGAAAGGTATAGCTGAGAAAAAAGCAAAAATATATAAAAAAAAAGAAAAATACAGGTCACTTGAAGTGGGGTAATATGATATTTAACTGTTATTAAACAATAATGGTAAAAAGTCATATAATGGCTCTGACAGTGCATGATTATATTGGGGATGGGAACCACAAAACAATGTTAAACCATTCTACTTTGGTGTGCCCTTTTGTTTCCTTTTCTATTTGTGCTAATTTCACCTGTCATCATTGAAAATGTTGCCACTGCTTCAAGGAGCAGCACTATTGCTTCTACCTGATGGAACACTTGATACCTCAGCTACCCTGCAGATGGAGGACATACTGCCATCCACATCTGGTAACACAGATTTAGGTTTGCTGGTTTTTTTTTACCAGTTTGTTTTGTTTGAATTACTAGAACAAACTGACTCATGACTATGGTATTTACCTTTACAGACTGGAAAAGCATTGTGGACCCAGAGCAAGCTGCAGATGAATACAAAAAACAATGTCTGCACAATAAAAAGGATGAGCCTACACTTAAAGTAAACATTGACATCAGGGATGATGTAGAGGAACAAGAAAGTACTATTCTCAACTTCTATAAGGCTCGTCAGACAGACTGGGCCAGGCCTTTTCAAGCAAAATGACAAGGTACTCTAATATCAACCAAGATTTCTCAAAATAATAGATTCTGAGTTGAGGCATACTGGAGAGGGGGCACCTATCTTCCTATCTTTCAGTTCATGTGTATTAGATCTATATTTTTTTATTTCTTTGAATTTTGGAAATCACTTTGATCACATTGATGCATTTTTCTGTTTTTTGTTTGTTTGTTTGCAGGAGATGTAGCCATTGGAGATGGAGTGAACCGCCACTTCTTTAGCATGGTGATGCACAAGGTTCAGCATGGTTTCAATACTGATTTTGGTAGGTTATTTATATTTCTTCCTTCCTCCATGCTGAAAGATGCTTTTACCATTGGATAATTGATAAGTAAATAAACCTTAACAAAGCATGATGGAATCACATCAGCTGCAATTCCCATGAGCAGGTTAAAATTCAATTAAAACTACTGCGCACACCCTTTTCAGAACCCTTTCTTCTCTTTGATCTTAACAGTGGGACACTTATCTATCTATGGTTTTATCTTCCTTTAGGAAATGCATGTGGTACTATGCTCTTCGAAGGCCAACTTGACCACCTAATCCCTTCCACGTCGAAAATGTTGGCACAGAATGATTTCTTTGTTATGGCAGGAAGAATGATTGGACATTCTTTTCTTCATGGAGGCCCGTAGGTGTTAGCCCAGCAGTGCTACATGTGCTGTTTGAAAATCTACCCCAGACAGCAATCATCAGCTTCGAGGATGTGGCGGATTTAGATATCAGGGAGACCATACAACTGGTAAAACCACCAGAGAAGTAGTCGTAGTGGTAGTATGTATCGAATTTATGTATTAGGTCAAGAAGAAGACATCCAAGATGGCGCCGTTGTGTGTAGCTGGCCGTCTGCCTCTGTTACCTTTTCTGTGTATTGTCCTGTTTTTAGCGTCTTTTGTCCATAATGTGTCACCGCTGCTGGTGTATGATCGCTTGACCCTTTTTAATATCCGTGATTCTTTGGACAAACTACTGATCCAAGGCTCCAGTGGACAGCCAAAGACACCGCCGTCGGTGTTGGCGTCTATTCCACCGTGCATATGGCGTTCAGCCAGCGGGTTGCTACGCAACACCCGACGCAGGAGACGCAGGAGACGAGGAAGGAGAGGTGGAGTAGCGTGTAGGCTGAGAGCTTACCTGGCTTCTACTTCCACACATAGCCCTTGTCGTCCACCGCCTTTGCTCTCCAGGGAATGCACCAGCTACAGCATGCGAGCTTCCATGGATTACTGCTACCGATGGCTGCTGCCGGCGGTCCCGGAGGCCGGCTATCCGCTTCCCTGTCACCAAAAAGCGAGGATCTGCAGACGGGGCTGTGCGCTGGAGAATCTCCGCCCGATCGGTCGTGCCTCCCGACAAGCTGACCAACTTTTAATTTGCATGGCTCTGGTGAACTGCAGGTCCGTGGCTAATAAGACTTTTATCCTGAATGACTTTTTTACTTCTTCCTCCCTGGATTTTCTTTTGTTGACGGAAACCTGGTTGAAGTCAGGTGATAACAGCGCCTTCTCAGAGCTCCTCCCACCTGGCTGTTCTTTCTTCAGCGCCCCTCGACTGTCGGGTAGAGGGGGCGGGGTTGCTGCTGTATTCAAGGACAGTTTTAAATGTCGGCTTCTCCCCACAGATACTTATTCCTGCTTTGAACTTCAGTTATTTGTGTTGGAGTTTGCTAGTCCTGTATTACGCGCTGTTGTCTATCGCCCTCCCAAATACAATAAGGACTTCATTCATGAATTTTCTGAGTTATTGTCAGAGTTTCTCCCCAAGTATGACAAACTCCTTATCTGTGGGGATTTTAATATTCATGTTTGTTGTCCTGCTGACCAGTTTGCCACTGATTTTAAAAGGCTTTTAGAAACTTTTAATTTAGTTCAATCAGTGGACAAACCTACCCATCATCTTGGGCATACTTTGGATCTAATTATTTCTTCCGGGCTTTCAATCTCCCTCTCCGAGATTTCTGAGACTGCCATCTCAGATCATTTCCCCATTATTTTTGAATTTCCAGCCCCGGTATCAGTCAGCAAGCCTCTTGTCCCATCCTGTCGGCGTAGGATCATCACTTCCTCCACGGCTGATGATTTCTCTGCTGCGTTCAGCGACTCTCAGTTTCTTGCCTTGTACGACCTGGTCTCCCCCCTTTGTCCGGATGATTTTCTGACTTCCTTCCACACCACCTGCTCCAGGATTTTGGACTCTGTTGCCCCTTTCCGGCAAAAAGCGGCCAAACCAAGTACGGAGCCATGGCTAAATGACAATACCAGGGTCATTAGGCAGCGCTGTAGGCAAGCAGAACGAAGATGGAAAAAGGACAAACTACATGTGTCTCTGGAGATGTTAAGGGACTGTCTTGCGGAATATCAGAGGGCTGTGAGGGAGGCTAAATCTCAGTTTCTCTCTGATATTATCGCTAGAAGTAACCACTGTCCCAGGGTGTTATTTAATACAATCAATTCTGTTGTAACCCCACCTTCTTCTCTGGTGACTGATGTCTCAACCGCTACTTGTGAGAAGTTTCTCTGCTTTTTCATTGACAAAGTAAATTCTGTCAGACAGGCTACCAATAATTGTGCTGTTCAGGATTTATTTGCTGCTCCAGCCCATTCTACTGTATTAGAGCACTTTGAACTGGTTTCTCTGCCCTCCCTCACTGACATCGTGAAATCTTTGAAACCTACTAATTGTCCTCTGGATGTTGTGCCGGCCAAGGTGTTAAAAAGTGCTTTTAATACTGTTGGGCCCAGTCTTGTGATGTTTGTGAATACCTGTCTTAGCTTAGGAGCAGTCCCAGCTGCCTTTAAACATGCTGTGGTTAAGCCCCTTCTAAAGAAACCTCACCTTGACTCCTCAGTGTTGTCAAATTTTAGACCAGTCTCACATATGCCCTTTCTGCCTAAAGTTTTAGAGAAAATTGGTTTTATCCAGTTATGATCCTTTCTGGAAAACAATTCTATTTTTGAAAGATTTCAGTCTGGGTTTAGGTCTCGTCACAGCACTAAGTCTGCTTTGTTAAAAGTACACAATGACATTGCACTGTCAGTTGATGCTAAGTGCCCTGTTGTCTTAGTGCTGCTAGATCTCACAGCAGCCTTCGACACAGTGGACCACACAGTCCTCCTGTCACGCCTGAACCACAATGTTGGCCTTCGTGGCACTGTACTTAAGTGGTTTTCGGCCTATTTATCTGGTAGAACGTTTTCTGTTAGGCTTGGTGATTCCTGCTCCTCCAGTGCCTCCCTCTCATACGGTGTCCCGCAAGGTTCCATTCTTGGCCTAATTCTTTTTTCTCTGTACATGTTACCGCTTGGGTCTATTATAGCCAGACACAATCTCTCATTTCACTGCTACGCAGATGATTTGCAAATCTATCTGCCACTAAACCATAGAGATACCAAGGCACAAAGTTCCCTGCTTAAATGTATTGCAGACATCAAGCAGTGGTTGGCACAAAACTTCTTGCACTTAAATGATAATAAAACAGAGTGTATTTTGTTCGGAGATACTGTGACGGCTGGCTTTGGCACCTTGTCCTCTTCTTTTAGTCCTAATGTTAGAAACCTGGGAGTAATTTTTGACAGTTATTTAAAGTATGACCAACAGGTTAGCAATGTCGTCAGGACAAGTTTTTATCAGTTACGACTATTGGCCAAAGTCAAACCATTCTTGAGCCGTCACGACCTGGAGAAAGCTATTCATGCTCTTGTTAGCTCCAGGTTGGACTATTGCAATGCACTTTATGTTGGTATGGCCCAGTCTTCTTTTAACCGCCTTCAACTTGTGCAAAATGCAGCTGCCCGTCTTTTAACTAATACTCGTAGATGAGAGCACATCACCCCGGTCCTCTACTCCCTCCACTGGCTGCCTGTTCATTTTAGAGTTGATTTTAAACTTTTAAAGTTTGTTTTTAAAGCTCTGAACGGCCTTGCCCCGCCCTATTTATCAGAACTTTTAACAGTTCGAGAACATGGCAGGGCTCTGAGGTCATCAAACCAACTCTTGTTGGAAGTGCCCAGGTCAAAGCTCAAACACTGGGGTGACCGAGCCTTCTCAGTTGCCGCACCCAGGCTCTGGAATAAGCTGCCCTGTGAAGTACGCACTATCTCTGACCTGGGCCTCTTTAAATCTAGGTTGAAAACTTATTTATTTAGGATGGCTTTTAATACCCAGTAGTGTGGCGACACTTTTTATTGTTTTTATTTTTGTTTGTTTCTAATTGTTTTATGTTTTATTCTGTAAGCATTTTGTTCTTGATTGTATGTTTTGTTTTGTTTTTCTGTAAAGCACTTTGGTTCACCTGGAGGTCGATGTAAGGTGCTATATAAATAAAGTACAAGTACAAGTACAAGTAGTAGTAAGTAGTAAATTAATGGCATTTTTCATTGTTTGATCTCGATCTACAGTTATGTTTGTCTCAGTCTGTGTAAGATCTAGCCATTTGTGTTTTCAGTTCAAACTTTGGGCTTTAACTCTTGCATTTAAAATAGTGTGTATGTATCATAAGTTCTTTTAAAATGTGGCAAAATGCGATTGCCATGTTTTCTTTCTAATGCTTAGCTTGAAGATGAACAAGGTGAGAAGAGGGTTCTCACTGACGATGAGCGGGCAGCTGTGAATAGTTTGGCATTGGCATGGGACCTTCCTGTACTTACACAAACCAACCACATCTGGCTCCTGCATAATCTTCTCCAGCATGCAGTAAGTCTATATATCTAGTTCACTTTTGAGAAGGGACTTTCTCAGTGTGTCGATACAACATAAACTGGAAAATGTCAACATTAATATATATATATATTGAGAGAGAGAATATGTAGACATTTTCCAGTATATGTATTATTTATTTTATTATTTTATGTCTCAGCAGCAGATAAAAGCACATAGCTATGGCTCCATGGAAATAAGAGAAAACAACATTGGCTTGACAAGTAAAGTTCCCTTCATTTTATCCCTCTTACATCTCAAAGGTCCTTGGGCGAAACATGTGCCAAATAAAGCAGCTGCGACAAGGGCTAAAAGATTCCTTGGTTTGGCTATTAATTGAAAGTCGTCCGGATGTCGTTGGTTGTGTGTTTCCGAGACAGGCATCGGCACGGTGCAGTGCAGAGGTATTCAACAAAATAAACAACTATATGTATTCCAGGGACAGTTGCTTGATTGACTTTGCTTTACTGCATGAGAATGAAAGAATGAACCCCATGTGGTTATGTTCCCAAATTATTTCTTTCTTACAGGTCCTTCTCCAAAAAATTCAATGGCCTGAAGAAGGTCATGTTGAAGATGAGGATGGGGTCTCTGTGGAGAGCAAGCAACGGGTGATGGGATACTTGCGCCACTTTGTAACAGCAGGTGAGTAGTACTGATATTCTGTTTAATTGGAAAAAGTTTGCCTCCATTTGCACATTTTCTCTTATCTACAAGGACAATTGAGTAGGGTTGGGAATATTATCAAATTATTTTGATGAACAAATAATTTATATTAATACAACTACTGATGTGACTCTCCACTTTTAGTTTCACAAGATGAGCTGAAGCAGCTGGTGAGGTTCTGGGTGGGATGGGAGATACCCATGGCAGACATGAAAGTGGAAGTGGTGCAAGCCGAACGTCCCACCTCTTCAACCTGCTTCAAAACCCTTCGTCTGCCTGGCAGCTACAGCAGCTACGAAGTGTTCAGTAATCACCTGAAAGCCTGCATTGGAACATGTAAAACTGGTTTTGGACTGCTTTAAAGCCCATTTTGGTTCATGCATTGATGCATTTTCACGCTCTATCACACACACTCATAGACACACACAGGGCAACTGCACAACAAACAAACAGGACAACACACACACAGGACAACTATACACATACACACACACATGTCAGATATAATCATAAGTTCTTGCTGTTCTCAGACATTCTTTGTCATTGAAGTTCAAATAAACAAGGGCAAATGTTTCATAAATGACTTTTTTTATTTTACTCTTTTACTTCACTCCCATTTAAGTAAATGCCACTTTCAAAGGTCCATACCAGTAAAACCGGCAAGATGTCCAAGATTAATAAATGATGGAATTCAATAAAAGATGCTGTTTCTCTTTCAATCTCTGCCCCCGTCAATACAAAAATTGACACTGCATCTTGCAATATACATGGAGGTAAATCTTGCAAAGCAAAAGAAAACACATTTCTTTTGATTAACGAACTGATGAAAAGTCAAGGCCTAAAGTCAAGATGATTCATCTCTACATTGTCTCATCCTCATGTTTATACATGCCCTCTTTGCTGCATAAACTGGAGAGCAGCTAAATATATGTCCACTCCCATAGATGTTGAGGGTCCCATTGGGTCCACAGCAGCATGCAATTCAGCAAGGCTTCCAGGTGCAAGAGGACAGTCAGTCTCTGGGACATGCACACCACTCTCAGGATTGTTGGGTGTGAGACCGCTACACTCCCAGTCAATCAGTGGGATGTGCAAATCCTGTAACATAAGGTGTAATTAGTGATCTTGAGTAATTGCATGCATATTAATTGTGCTTTGTAAATACTGACCCCATCATTGAGTTCGTCAAGGCTCTGCTGTAGTCCCATGTTCCACAGATGGTTTGGGGTGCGATTGCTCTCTGATGACAGAGGGTGATTGTTCCAACCCTCTCTGAAGATGTCCAGCTCCGCTTGGATGCGAGGAATAAAAACATAGTGGCAGCAGAAGAGGTGAACAACACTTGAGAGGTCAAGAACGCCATCTTCCTCCAACTGGTGCAGGAGATTGTAGAACCGGCATGTGACTGCTGTGAAAACATCTCTCCACAGATGTTCAATTCTGTTTAAAGGACATAATTTATATTTATGTTACAGCCCGGCTCGCTAGGGAAGGGAAGTAATACAAAGAAAACCCAGATAGTAAAGGGTTACAGTAGTTTTAATGTAACTTAAATTAGTCAATGGCGAATTAACAAAGGGTACAAACCGAGGAAGAGGGCCAATGGGTGCTGCTCAAATCAAAAACAGAATATAACAAAAGGAGGACTCACTACAGAGCTATACATTTCTACCTAAAACAAAGCCTAACTATCTAACTAGCTAAAATCCAAACAACAATGCAACAGCACCCCTGCACCTAGTGTGGCTAATACAAAGTTTAATCTAAGTGAAAAAGAACACCATTAACCAAAAATCTGTTTTTAAACCTAGAACCTGGCCACACTTCGAGGTTTCACAAAACAAGAATAGTTAAGTCTCTATAAACAGGGATACAAAAAGCACTCAAGTCTCAGTCAAGAGTGTGGAAATGTGGGATCTTGGGATGGCGTGACAGCTTGGTAACAGGAGGTATCACTAGGATAAAAAGGATAAAATATACACAACAGGGGAGGCCAGAGCAGCGGCCGTAACAATTTACCATTTACAATATTGTAGACAATTGAGTAAATTACCATGTTTTACATTACTACTATACCAGTAGTACAGTAGAACCTGGAACTGTGGCACCAGTAGTCCCAGAGTAGTGTAGGTGCATGTATGTAACTTTGTGGTTACCTTTGGTTATGGACACTTTTCCCGGCAATGAAGCTGTTTCTTCCAGTTCCTCGAATAGAGAACATGAGACGAGCAACATCTACTTTCTCCATCCCGTGGTCACCACGAACCCTAGAGATATGATTGAGGAATTTGTGAAGACAGGAATTTTTTTTGTACATTTAAGGCAATAAGTCACTTATATGATCTGTTCAGATATTTCTTGTACAGCCTAAATATGAAATATAAAAATATCTGAATCTTTATTGTAGCACCATGACAAACTTTGTTTGGCAGTCTCATGGAGCAGAAAATATCAAATATAAATATTCTTCTCATTACTACTCTTCCTACTTCCCTTGCATGATCTTGTTCTTCTCTGGTAATTATTGGGTCTTATTGGATTTTGCTGCATTGTTCTATGTACAGGTGGCTTCTGTTGCACACCTCTCCATCTTAGGAGAAGGCTCCGTTCTCCATGGCATCTACTGGCAAGCTGAAGAGTGCATGATTTCAGTACCTTTCCTGGTACCCCATGCAGACCCAGTACCTTCCTAGTATGAATGAATGCCTAAATGAATTAAATTATTACTTATGTGTCATGCAACCCTTGTGGCCCATTACTTATCGAATTATATGACACATCATCTATAAACGTAAATAGTTTACAGTTCTTCCTGTCTTGGTGGCAGTTTGACATGCACTGATGTTGTGAGCAATGTGTTCTCAACCTGTGTGATGTCCTCTTTAAAGCAAGAGAGAAGGTTGTAAAGCTGTATCAGTTAAGAATATATCATTAGACTGTAAGCATTACCTTTGTGGAAAGCCATGGGTTTGCACAGCTTCATTGAAGAAGGCAAGGGTCGTACTTGCCTTGTTGTTGTCGCTGACCCCAAGATACATGATGGAAATATTAAAGAATTCCATATTGTAAACAAAACACATATTTTCAAAGACTGATTGCTATTGTTGTTACTACTGTCTCTGTTGCTGTTGTTACTGTTGTTGTTGCTGTTTGTTGTCAGATTTTATCCTCCCTTTTGTATCCATCCAATCTCCTTTTCTTTCATTCTTTCTCAAGTATCCCCTCACAAACCTCATAACGTCTGGTAGCGTCAATAACATTCAGAATGCAACAGGAGTTTCCCTAAATCTTTTTTCTGGCACTACAAGGCACACAGGCTTTTTATACTGCATGCCTGAGCTGCCTAACAGGACAAGAAAAAAAAAATCTTGAAATTGTAGTTCCCTACCTTCCTTGAGAAGCCATCGATCCCACCAAATATCACAATATTGTACCTTGTTGCAGATGGGGGTAAATTAAATATAATTAACATCAACTTATTTATTTTGTACATTAACAAGGAGCCCTGAAGTGGGGTGGCATGAGAGTAAAACTAACCTGATAAGTTTGTGGTTGGTGTCTATGTGCATCAAGGATCTTGGACATGGGACACAGTACGTCCTGCGCACCACACACCGCAACTCTGACATCCTTGTCACAATACCCAAGGTGTCCACCCTGTGCATTGATGTCCGGATCCGCCTCCACTGTACCCGATGTCCTTGGGCCTGCAGCAATCCCATCGTCATGCGGTATCTGGCATTGGGGTTGGTGGTGTGGATTACAGAGATCAAGTTTTCCAGGTCCTCATCAGACAATGTACTGTATAGATCTCTTACAGAGAGACCCCATTCTGTCATCCGTCTATGAACTGTCCACTTGGACAGGCCTAGGAGACGGGCTATACAAGTTACTGACAGCCCCATCCTTAAAAAGCTCAGACACATATTGCTCGCTTACAATAAATCTGGGGCGACCAAGCTGTCCACGTTCGAGGTAAACTCGAGGTTCAGCTGGTTGGTTTCTGGCTGCCACCAGAGCATGTAGTTCTGTTAAAGAACTATTTATATCCTCTGGGACCTGTAGTGTGCCAGAACACGCACTGATTAGGACCAGCTCTTGAGAGATGGCAAACTTGAGGTAGTCAAAATCTAAAGGGGCCCTTTCAAGCCACCCTGACAGCCGACTGTATAGCCGGTTCAAAATATGGTTAAATAATATTGCCTAGAGAGGAAAAAAGAAAATGACAATAACAAAAAATGTTAAACATCTTGTGGCTTACTACTGAAGCAGCTGGGGTGACAGAGTGATGTTCAAACCTCAAAGTAAACTACATTACTATATTTCTATGTTGAATGGCAAGTATCATCTATCAAAATGCTACTTTGTCATTCAAGATTCAAGATTATTTTATTGGTCCCTAAGGAAATTTGAATTTGATTTATGGACAGTATAGGCTGCTACATAACACATAACAGGACCTAAAAGAGACAAGAAAGACTAGTGCAAAACAAGATCAGTGCCCTGCATACATCACATTAATAATATGCTTGGATGGGTATCATCAAACATATTCAAGACATGGCTGTTGTGCACAGAAGGAGCTAATGAATCGATATCATGAAGTTATCATAACATGGAAAATTATGAAAAATGAACAATTTGGGAAAAATATTCATTTTAGTAATTCTGATTATTAATAACTAACAAAGTAACAGGGAACGACCCAGGTTTGCCTGGGACCATCGATTCTAAGTTAATCAGTCTCAAATTTGAAGGACGAATTCGTGCACTGGCCCACTTTTCTCAACATGTTGTATAGGAAATTAGAAAATAATAATTTTAATCAGTTTAGTACATCATGCCAGCATTTTTGGCTAATAACACAACGAAATTGCATAATTATATCCACGTTTTAATTTCTCAACTCAACGTCTTCATGAAAACAAACCGCACGTCTGGCTGCGCTTTGAGGAAAAACGTCCGGACACTAATTTCTGTGGCTTGCTGATGAGGTTTTGTAATTTATATGTCTTAAAAACTCACCTTCGCCGCCGCAATTACCGCCTTTCATTAGCCTTTCCCTTCGACCTTGTGGGTAGCGTCCCTCCTTCCAATTGGCTGTGGGATGAAAACGACTGACCACGGATTGAATGAAAACCTCTGATTGGCTGGGCGGACAAGGCTTCTCTCTGACTGGTCGAAAAGTTTGTCAATCTCAGAGCGGGCCTGCCTTTTGATCATAGAATTTACGAACAGATCGTTTTGTAGTTTTGCACCAAATATCTCAGCGGAACCGGAAGTACAATTTATGATTTGCACTTGTAGAAAACAGAGAATGTGTGACTCGTGGGGAGGATTCGAGTGGTTGTAAATTGCTATTTGTGTTTGTGTTAAATGACACAGCAATTTTCTTGGTAAATTATTTCACATAGTTATTGCACAAGTTCACATTCAGATATGCACATATTCAAATTCTCACTGCAACTTCACTTCATACGATACAGGTTGTTACGACTGCGGTCGTATTGTGTTTTGTGTCACTGTCATATTCTGCACTCTGTTTTTATGCAGCAGGTATGCCTAGGGTGGCTGATTAGTGATGCGCCATCCCACGCCCAGGATTGGCTGCTGCAGTGGCGGACCAACGAGGGATTGGCTACCGGTTAGCCAATCATGTTTAAAAGGAGGAAGAAGGACACCGCCCGGGGTCGCATCCGGAGAGGCAGTGGGCGGTCCGTTCATTCATCGCCAGAGTCCAACCGGCATTGTATAGCAAGCTAATGCTATTTGTCTCGTTTGTGAGTAGGAGTGAGCTGCCATTTATTTTACAACGTTTTCTCATGTTTAAGTTAGTTAGGGAGGTTTAGACCCTGTCTTTGTGTTATCACGTTTGTTTTGTGTTAGGGAAGAATTTTTACTGCTAGAATAGCTGGATTTTTGTTTGTTATTTTGGCCTGGGCTCACTCCGACGTTGAATGCACCACTGAGCTGTGCTCAGTCGCTTTTTGTTTACACATTTGTCCTATAGTAAATAAATTAATCATTTTCTGTTTGTTAATCTGGTCTGTGGTCTCTTGGACATCCGCGGTGAATTGCGGTCATTCATGTTACGGTCCGGTTCCCCTAGGCTGGCCGTAACATGAATTGGGGGCTCGTCCTTTGTTTTCTCGCTTCGTTTTGTGGTTAGTTTGAGTATTTTTCCTGGTTGGCACGTTTTCTCTTGTGTGTGGGGGAGGAGTAAATATGGCGGATTTTTCTATAGATGACTTTGTTGATGATCCTTCTTGGGAAACATTTGACAGCTGTAGAAAGGCAGATTTGCTTATTATTGCTACTCATTATAATGTCAATGTGTCTTATGCTGCCTGGAACGCAGAGTTGCAGAGTGCTGTGGCTAAACAGCTGGTGGACAACGGTGTGCTTCCTGCTAGGGCTGGTGTGAACGTGTCGGTGGACGCCGCGCCGCAGGTGGATGCGGAGGGTGCTGAGGTTCCCCCCAGAGTCCCTGCTGGTGCTGAGCAAAAGCCGGCCGCTGAGGCTCTGGGAGGCTTGGCGGCGGAGGAACTCCGCCTGACCCTGGCAATTAAGGAG
>JBBMOC010001286.1:0-12851 GCA_037975185.1 Centropyge bicolor | reverse complement strand
TGTCACGGTGGCGACATAACATTATGCGGCGAAGCAAAAAATGGAAGTTGTCTCTTTACACCAGATAATTACTGGTTTAATACAGTGACGTTCAGAGGAAAATTACAGGCCGAGAGCCGTTAAGCCTGATGTGTTAGTAATGGATAATGGATTTCTGAAAACAATGGTTTGACTTGTGAGAGGTCAGACCGACCTGCAGCACAAAACATATTCAAGAGAACGAAGCTCACCATCGTTTTATTTGCCAAATGATTAGTTACGTTTCTTTTGTAATTAAAATTTTTATTTGGAACAGGAGTGGTACATAGATCAAACAATCATTTACTTCACATTCCCTTTTTTTGTGTAAGAGAAAAAAAAAACATATATATATATATATATACACACACACACACACATATATACATATATATAGCAAATAAATTAAAAGTATATATGTGCAAACATATTCATAAAAATAGTGGAGGAATAGTCATTCATAGGAGAGAAGAAAAAAAAAAAAATAAAAATAACTTCACATCCTGACAAAGTATATAAACCAATGAACACATAAATAAATAAATAAAATCATCCCATGTACAATGAGAGCATAATCTTACATTATCCCCTGGTTTAAGGAGTTGAAGGGAAGGTAGATTTGGTCCGGAAGGTAAAGCTAAATCAGATCGCAATGGAGATACATATTCAACCCATGTTCTCCAACAACCTTGAAACCTCTCCTGTTCAAGTCTTATGAGAGATGTTAGTTTCTCCATTATAAAAATATCATAGATCACATTAATCCAGTCCTTGACCGTAGGTGTGTTTATTGTCAACCACTTTCTAATGATTGCCTTCTTACTTGCTAACAACAGAATATTAAACATATATTTCTTTTCAAAACCTTTAACCATGTCCGGTCTAATACCTAAATACAGCGTCTCAAAACAAAATGGTATTGGTACTTTCAAAACTTTATAGTTACGTTTCTAATGACCTCCAGGACTCATTCGTCTGGATTCGTTGACTAAATTCTCCAAACGTTTGCCTTGTAGGTGAGAATGCTGCGTGGGAGAAAGAGATAGCGTTAGCTGCTGGTGCCAGGCCGGGCGCCGGGTCACTTCGTATCGATCGTAAGGCCGCCAGGACTTCATTACCTGCTCCAGGGTCTTATACCCCAGAGGGGCTACCGCTTCCCTCGACTAAGCAGACATTCAATGAAAAGCAACTCGCCCTCCCCTTCAAACACACATGCACAGCACACACTCCTCCCTCCACTCTCCGCCAGTCAGCTGAGTTTGTCCATTAATCTGTGTGCGAAAGTGCTACGTACAGCAGGAATTCCCCCTCCCTGTTTTTAACTCACAGGAAGTTTGCTGTTTGTCCTTCTGGGTAGAGGTTGTAGGGAGGCTATTTTGGGAAAGGATCTCACTGATTAAAGGCAACTTGTGTTTTGGAAGAAGGAGCTTCGCAGACTAAACACACTGAACGACACAGAGGAAGAGTCCGGAGCTTCGCCATCTGTTGTTTCATTTTACATTCTTTGGTTTGAAGTCAGGGTCAATGTCAACACGGCAAAGACATGATAGGATCTAACCCCAGCATTAACACACTAACCCACCGCTCTCCTCCCGTCCAGATGAGACCAGTCCGTCCAACGTGTGGGACTGTAAGAACCGAGGGGTGAATGGCACCCAGAAGGGTCAGATCGTCTGGAGGCTGGAGCCCGGGCCCTACTTTATGGAGAGTAAGTCGCCATGATCAGCTGTAGTTTGTATTAATAGTTTATGGTTTCATTCTGTTCTTTGAGAAAAATGGTTTGCAAATATGATGTAAAATATTTAATAATCAAAAAGGTATTAAATAGTGTTTAATGTTAGTTGATTTCCCTTAAATCAGTGCAGTATATAAACATGTATGAACCATGTATTTAAATCACAGTACAGTTAAATCTTTCCACAGTCTGTGGTGCTATTTCGGTTTTGTCGCCAACAATAGTCAGATGATGTTGTTTACCCGACATCCCATAACTCTTTGCTGCTTCCTCTGCAGCTGAGACCAAGATCTGTTTCAAGTACTACCACGGAGTGAGCGGAGCCCTGAGAGCCACGACCCCCTGCATCACCGTGAAGAACCCCGCCGTCCTGGTCCGTGTGTGTGTGTGTGTGTGAATCACTTTGAGATGAAAACACTCAGGCTTTGCTCATCATCACGGTTAAAATTAGCCATTTGCAGTGAAGATTGCACCAGGGAAATCAGTTTGGGTTATTTTTAGAAGCTGATTTGTTGACACCCTGGATGTGAACGTCACCTGCTGAAAAACAGCTTCAGCTTGTCTCCTGTTATTTGCATTTAGATGTGTGTGAGTTTAGTGGGACAAACACAGGTGTGTGTGTGACGCCGTGTGTTCTCTCTCAGGTGGAGGGGCTGGCAGAGCAGGTGGGCGTCGAACATCCACGGAAACTGATCAGCTTCACTTTGACAGGTGAGTTGAGAGGTTTGCATGTTGGAAGACATTTTGACTGATGTTATAAAAGACGTATTTTAGTCACTTACTACATTTCAGATAACATTTGTCATGTGATTATTCTATCAAATCTAAGAAAATCTGGAAGTGGAGTCAATAGCTACAACAACAAATCCTTTAAAAACGCAGACAGACTTTTGGTTTTAGCAGAGTGATGAAATCCTCTCCTCCTGTTTGTCCTGTAGAGGAAAGCTAGAGCAAACTTTAAAAGCTGTTTTCTGGAAACAGGAGTTTCTTGGAGTGTAAAGAGCTGCTTTCCTGACAGAAAGACTGGGAATTAAAACAGGAAAATACCAGCATGCACCTGCACCTAAATCTTGTTTTCAGAGAGCATTAGTGTTTATCCCTCTCATTTTCTTCTTCTTGCTTCGTTGCAGATCTGCGCGCCACCGGCCTGAAGAAGGGCATGTTCTTCAATCCGGACCCGTACCTGAAGATGTCCATCCACCCAGGGAAGAGGAGCGTCTTCCCCATCTTCAGCCACCACGGACAGGAACGCCGATCAGCCATCATCGCCAACACCACCAACCCCGTCTGGCACGGAGAGGTGACCTTTGTACACGACACTGCACCAATGAACCACACACACTGTCTCTCAAATATTGTTTAATGAAGACACAACTGATGATGAATTGACTGTATATGTTTGTGCTCCTCTCCAGAAATACACTTTTGTTGCACTAATGACGGACATCCTGTACATCGAGGTGAAGGACAAGTTTGCAAAAAGTCGACCGATCATCAAACGCTTCCTGGGGCAGCTCACCATCCCTGTGCAGCGGCTGATTGAGAAGATCCCCGGGTAGGTGGAAAACACACACACACATGCAGACACAGAACAAACAGCTGCAGCATGTCTTTATGTCTGTGTTTGTCTGTCCAGAGTCCAGCCGGTGAGTTTCTCCCTGTGTCGACGCCTGCCCACTGAGCACGTTAGCGGTCAGCTGCAGTTCAAAGTGGAGCTCACCTCAACCGGGCCGGATGGTAAATCTGTCTTTAAATAGTATTTGCCAAAACTTCTAAATGATTTTCTTTAAATGTGTCTTTGCCAACCACGAGCTTCTCCCTGCTGTGCCATCTGTAGGTGCCTCTCCTGATTCAATCATCGGCATGTCGTCTCTGAACGGAGCTCCGGGGACTCCGTCTGATGATGAGGACTTGCCTCACCACCTTCCAGGAGTGGTCTCAGCAGGACCCTCTCCTACGGGCTCCCAGGGCTCGCAGGGCATGTGGGAAGGTGGCGCCACAGCCTTCCCAGAGAAGGAGCTGCCTCTTGTTGGAGCCGAGGGGAGATTTATTGGACCTGAGAGCCTGTCGGGCCACGAGATGCTCCAGAGGTCGCTCGTTGAGGGCCTGGATGCTATAGAGGCCCCCAAAGGTCCGGGTGAAAGACCTCTGGGCGCGGCTTCACCTAAACTGCGCTCTAGCTTCCCCACACACACAAGGCTCAGCGCCATGTTGCACATCGATTCAGACGAGGACGAGGACAGGTCCGGGGCTAATGACATCACCCCGGTGCCGCTGTCACCGCTGCTGATGAATGGAGAACCTCCAGATGTCGGCGGCGCCGATGAAGACGACCCGTTTCCTGACCTCCAGCTGGAGCCGGAGCAGCTGGAGCCCTCGGTACTGGAGGAGGAGCCCGAGGGTGCAGGTGGCGCCACAGCACACGTGCCCCCTGATGCAGAGGGGGTCCTGGAGATGGGGGCAGGTCTGGACTTGGAGGATGTTTTGGAGCCAGACGTCTTCTCCGAAGTGGAGGAGGCACCATTCACAGAGGCTGTGTCCCATAATGCTTTGCCTGAGGGTGGAGAGGTGCCAGAGGAAGGACGGGGGCCTGGCGAGGACCCCTCATCAGAGATTGACACCTGCTCCATGGCTACAGCCCCACAGACGGTCGTGTCATCATCAGAGAGCTGTCCCATCACACTGACCACTGCTGTGGTGAGTTCATTACCTTCATGTGGTCACGACCCAAGATTCAAGACTTTTTCTGTGAGACTTATTGTGTAAAATCTGCACAAAACAACAAGGCAGCTGTGAGAGAATCACCTACAAAGCTACCACTAATTATTGTCACAGTTTCATCATGAGGAAGTAAACAGGAAATACCTAATTCTAAAATAAAATTTAGAAAATATAAATATGTATTTCATAAGACTTTCACACCTGTGCACTAATGCATATTTGCACAAAGTCAAACATTTCTCAGCTTTTCTTTTTCGCCTCGTGGCTCATGGGCTTGACTGACTTCCTGTAATTCGCAGATATTTTGTCACAGTAGGTGTGAATGTCTTGCTTATCAATGTGTATGTGATTCACCTGCTTCAGTATGAAACCTGTGATTTTAAACATCCTCACCTTTAATAATTAGCATTTTGTGGGATATCATGTAGGAAGCGATGGAGGGAGCGGAGACGGCCATCGATCCTGGGGGAGACGCCGTTTCCGGCGTCCCACCAACCAATCAAGCGGTGGACGACGAAGGGGGCGGGCGAGTCGTCGTCGCTGAGGCTGAAGGAGAAGCTCCGCTGGCGAGCGAGCAGGCGGAGGCGGAGGGGGTCAGCGTGAGGAGGCTGAGCCTGCAGGCGGCCGGGGGCGTGGCCAAAGAAGAGGAAGGGGAGGAGACAAAGCCAAATGAGGAGGCGGGATCTGCAGAGTCAGAGCAAGTCACCACGGAAACGGATGGAGAGGAAGGTATGAACGACTCTGGTTTCACAGCCTCAGTCTCACTTGCTTTAAAGTTGACTGAATAAAGGTGCTGTTCAAATGCTTTTACCTTTTTTGACATATTAAAACAAAATGTCCTCCGTCTTTTCTGTGTGTTTTGTTCAGGTACTCACGTCAACGGCCATCCTGTACGCTCACTTCCTTCAGTGCGTCATGACATCCACCGATACCAACGTGTGGACGAGCCTCTGCCTCCCAGTGAGTGTGTGTGTCTGCATGCACCGGACTGTTTGTCTGTTATATCTGTGTGTAGCAGCGTGTCTCGGTCTGGATGTGTCCATGTCCACATCCTACTGGTTGAACTAAAACTGCAAATCCTGGAACATAACAAACCACAAAAACACAGCAGTTTCTCGCTCTATAATGAGAAATAGTGAAGAGTTGATGCCTGTTTTTTAGCCATACTCACTGAGCTTGTGGTTAGTGGTTAGATTTTCATGTTCCCCAGAGGATCAATCCTAATGTCTCTGGTGATCTTCCGGCTTTTGTGCCACCATGAATATGATGGTTTCCATTTTTGGATAAAACATCTAGACGATTATCAAGTGAATTGTTGTGAAATTTGGTCCAGATATTCGGATTTTTCCTCGAGGGCACAGACCAGAAATTCAGTTTGTTCAGTTCTGTTGTTTCTGATGTTAAACCTGCAGTTCTGTACTTTGTGTTTAGTGCTAATTAGGAAATGTTTAAATGGAAATGCTAACACACTAATATGGCAAACATTAAACCTGCTAAATATGAGCATGTTGACATCCTCATTTTACCATGTTTGCATGTGTTTGGCCACTAGTATAACTGTAGACTCTTAATTTTTTGTTTATGCTAATATTGACACAGAATACACAAATGTAGTATATCAGCAAACAGATAACTTATAAAATATTTCTGGTGATGTATGACTTAAAAACGATTATATACATCAGTCATCACAGCCTGGGGTTGTGAGTATTTTAAAAGTAGTTGTTCATGTTATTGTCGGATATCAGTTATTTTTCAGTCATGCTCCCCTGAAGCATTAAACACCTGCTGTGTATCAATCACTCGTCTCCTCTCAGACTGGGAGGCTCGGATCGACAGCCACGGGAGGATCTTCTTCGTGGACCACGTGAACAGAACCACCACGTGGCAGCGTCCCACCGGACCTCCGGCGCCGCAGGGCCTGACCCGCTCCAACTCCATTCAGCAGATGGAGCAGCTCAACCGCAGGTGGGCTTGGTGAAGAGAGACGTGCCGATGACCATCACGTCTCACCGTCGCTTAGAAGAACAGATGTATTTTCAGCCTCTCAGTAAACCAGGGGGCTTTTAACAGACCGGAGCAACAAAATGAAAAGTCCTCTCGCAGACCTTTTCTCCCTGTTATGTATTCTCTTTTAATGGGATGTTGCCTGTGGGCTTCTCTTTGTTTCTCTTCATCTTGAGGTTTTTGAACTAATGTAACCTTGAATAAACAAAAGCACACAAAGACTCTCAGTAGAGAACCACAGGCAGCTTTTGTATTAATCTCTTTACTTAAGATGCCTCATTTTTATCTGTTGATTTCACTTTTAGAGAAACTAGTTCAGTGCATAGTCGTATTCAAAAGACCACATTCTTTGCTGAAATAACAGAAAACTCACCACAGTGACTTCGTCTCTGCTCTCGATCGCAGGTACCAGAGCATCAGGAGAACCATAACCAACAGTGATCGGGCGGAGGAGGCCCCCGTCGACCTGCTCCCCGAACCAGAGAGCGAACTGATGCCTCACTCCATTTCTGGTTGGTTTCATTAGAGGACAAAAAAAACACAGACACAGACAAATGAGAGGTTTCATTCACAAGAGCTCTGTGTTCATTTAGAGAGAAAACATTTGCACAATTCAATGAGTCACCTCCACTCACCTTGAACATGATTCATCTCTTGAAAATACTCTGGTGAGCCGTGAGCCCGAGGAAGTTATTATTTCATGCACAAAGATCACACAATGGTCTTTTATATCGCTGACACGCAATGCAGGATGTGTTTTCTTTCTAAATGTTTCGTCAGTGCCTCCAGCTTTGACTCGTATGTGCTGATGTTTGTTGCAGAATACCGACGAGACAGCGCCGTCGCTCACTCCAGCGGCCGCTCGCGTCTCTCCCTCCTGCTCCAGTCGCCCAGCGCCAAGTTCCTGTGCAGCCCCGACTTCTTCACCGTGCTGCATTCAAACCCTGTCAGTCTTCTCTCTCACCTTTGACCCTGCACCCTTTAACACACATCTGTCCACATACAAGCGGACGCTCAGTGTTTTGACTGATTCACATGTTTCACCTATGTAAAACAAAATGACTCGTCCTCCTCTGACTCTCTCACCTCTCTGCACAGAGTGCCTACCGCATGTTTACGAGCAACACCTGCCTGAAGCACATGATCAGCAAGGTGCGTCGGGACGCTCATTACTTCGAGCGCTACCAGCACAACCGCGACCTCGTCACCTTCCTCAACATGTTCTCCAACAAGCAGCTGGAGCTCCCCCGGGGCTGGGAGATGAAGCACGACCACACGGGGAAGGTGAGTTCGTGACCACCTCACCTCTGACTTTTGACCTGGGATTACTGAAGGTCATATGTAATGTGACCATAGACTGTATAAAATATGGACGTAGTGTCCGTGACGTCACCCATAGGTTTCTGAAGAGCAAAAATGAAGCAAATCGTAGTGCGTAGCCATCTTGGTAGCCTACCTCCGGTTACTCCAAATATGGACAAAGAGGTGGAGCGAGGGTGGAGCTGAGGCGGGTCGAATGAACGCTATTGGCTGAAAAAAAGCCGCTTTATTCGAAATAATCAAACTAGCTACGGCTAACCAGCTAGGTTAAATGCTAAATATCGTTGCTAGCCGGCTAACCCCACGACGATCTCTTTCCCAAACTCAGTGACTAGAATTAGCCGGGGTGACGCCCTTTAGACCGTCAGTGGCTAGTTGTCAATCAAAGTGGCGCCACTTAGATTGACAGCTATGAATTGTGCATAATGATGTATGCTGTATATTTTAAATGAACGCCTTATAAAAAAATTCGCCCCCCGCAGAGTTGTCATGGAGTAGAAAAACAGCTTATGAGACTAGAGCCATGTTTTGAACCAGGCTGTAAATATGTTTTTTTCTGTCGTAAAATTGGACATTTTAACATGGGGCTCAAATGTAATTGACTCCCTTCTGCGGCCTGCTCTAGTGGTTATTCGAGGAACTGCAGCTTTTTTGCACTTCCACATTGGCTTCATTTTTCAGCGGCGGAGGTTGCCGCTTGAATGTGACAGGTCATGTGACTGTGATCTCTGCTCAGGTGTTAGGTCCACCGTGCTGCATGTGAACATGTGTCTCTCTGTCTGACTGTGGGTCCTTCCCTCTCGATCCTCAGCCTTTCTTTGTGGATCACAACTGTCGCTCCACGACCTTCATTGACCCGCGGCTGCCCCTCCAGAGCTCTCGCTCCACCGGGCTGCTGGCCCACCGCCAGCACCTGAGCCGCCAGCGCAGCCACAGTGCTGGGGAGGTGAGAGACTAGCCGCCACTGCACCACTTGTCACTGGGAGTCAACTTAAGGCGAGCAGAGACACTGCAATGTTTACAGAGGCCACCGTGAAGGAGAAAGCTCCGTCGTGAGATTCTGCACTGTGCAGGGAAATGATCCTGCTGCTGGAGCCGGCGAGCAATGACATCAGTGCTGCTTGAAATGCAAGTCAGGGGTAGAAAGTTAATTGCAGTTAATCTTGCCAAACAGCAAATCAAGCTGCCTTTGAGTTCTATGTATCTCACTGTGTCACAGGGATGCTGCTCTCTTAAAAAGCTCGACTGTATGTAGGACTGACGATCAGCTGTTGTCAAATTACATGTGATTACTATAAACACTCGGGGCCATAGTGAACATGATAGATGGCTTTGCTCTTAGATCCATAGAACCTGCAACATCATCGGGTTCAATTATCAGGTTGAGCTAATGGATTTTGGATAAGTCTCCTGTTAGGAAAAAAATCTGTGCTTCGCATACTAATGCAGCAGGGAAGCTTCCCCACTGATGCATTCAAGTGCTGTCGGGAATATCAGAGACTGTTGAAAAATAACGTTTTTATTACAGGATATTACCAGTTTTACTGTTTAACAATGTCCAGAATTACCTATAGTTTGTCTTGCATTCGTGAAATGGTAGTTTGGGAGATTGCAGACCTGTGTGTGTGGCATGCTGTGGAAAATTATAAACATAAGAAATATGAGATTTGTAGATAGTTAGGTGAAGAACATTCAGAGCTGCTGGCTGCTGATGGGCAGGTGGATCGGTGTCAGAACTCGAATGCGACCTGAACTGTATTCCTTCCTTTTGTCACAGGTCGTGGACGACTCTCGTCAAACCAACCCGCCCGTCATGCCCCGCCCCTCCAGCACCTTCAGCGGCTCCAGTCGAAGTCAGTACCAAGATGTGGTGCCTGTGGGTAAGTCAGGCAGGATCACATGTGCACAGACCAGCATGGAGTGTAAAAAGACACAGATATAAAGTCAGTTTCTACTTCTCTCCAGCCTACAATGACAAGATAGTGGCCTTTCTGCGACAGCCCAACATCGTTGAGATCCTGCAGGAGAGACAACCCGAGCTCGCCAGGAACCACTCGCTCAAGTATGCCGCTCTGTTTTCCCTCTGCCGTCCTCCTTCTGTCTTTCTCTGCTCCTCCTGTTCTCTCTCTCTCTCTCTTCCTCTTCAGCCTTGTTCACTCCCATCATCATCATCATCACCATCAATCACCCCGAACACACAGTTAACCTTTAATCCTAATGGATTGTCTCTGTTTGCCTCCTGACGTGTGTGTGTGTGTGTGTGTGTGTGTGTGTGTGTGTGTGTGTGTGTGTGCGTGTGTGTGTGCAGGGAGAAGGTGCAGTTTATTCGCAGTGAGGGAGTCAATGGGTTGGCTCGTCTCTCCAGCGACGCCGACCTCGTCATGCTGCTGAGGTGAGTCCTCTGCGTGTGTGTGTGTGTGTGTGTGTGTGTCACTTGTAAAAATTTTAACCACGTGGCTTCGTCACTTCTCGGATTACAAATCTAATTTTATCCCATTGTATCCATCTATTCTAATGCTCTGTTATATGCAGTGGTGGAATGGAACTCAGTATATTTACTCAAGCACTGTTCTCAAATACAATATTCCACTTCAACTTTACTCGAGTATTTCCATTCTATGCAACTTAATACTTCTACTCCACTACATCTCAGAGACATATTGCACTTTTTACTCCACTACATTTGTCTGACTGCTTTAGTTACTAGTAAGGTACTCGGTATTTTCACAGTGTGGTATTATTACTTTTGCTTAAATAAAGGATCTGAATACTTCTTCTGCTGCTGCTTATATGTCTGTCTTCTTGTTCTATCTCTTGTCTCCAGCTTATTTGAGGAGGAGGTGATGTCATACGTACCTCCCTTACTCCACCCGAGTTACTGCCTCTCCTCTCCGCAGAGCTCCCCGGGTGAGTCTCACAAAGTTTATTGGCTCGATAGAGCTTTTCTCACATTTATTAAATTCTTACCTTTTTATTACATTTCTCTTCCCCCGTGAGGTTTGGTTTACATTGTGTCACTAAATAAAAGAAGTATTACACAGGTCGATGTCAACATCAAATATGAATACACTCACATATATAAGACATACAGGTACATTCACCTTCCCTCTCAAACCCCAACCTCTGCATACACATACATGTATGCTTCATTTAAAGTCCTTAAATCACCATATTCAACCATTACATATATTTTATATATTTAACTATTATTTGGTAATAATGTGTTTTCCGTTTATTATCAATCGAATCACTGCAATAAACCACAACCAGTTGGCCCATTTCAAAATATGTGCATATCAAGTAGTCATATATATTTTAATGGAATCAGCTAGAACAATTAGTTGTTGAGAGTTGACACACACTTAAAAGCACATTTCCTCTGTACATTTCATTTTGTTGTTGTTTATCTGCAACGGTCTGACATCTTGTCCACGTGTCTCTGCACTGAGCCTGAACTCTGGTCTTAAACTGTTCAGCCCAAACACAGACAGATGAAGAGGCATGTCTCTGTGTATTGTGCATCTCTCAGTTTAATGACAGCCGTAACAGTCTGATGCCAAATAACAATCCAGGATTAACCTGCATGCAGTGTTTCCGATTCTCGGATTTCGATTCTTCCTCATCCGTTCAGGCTTTAGTTGATTTCCGCTGAGGATCATTAAAATTTCATTTTCTCTTCCTGTATCCGTTTTCCTTTTTTTTCTTTGTATGTTTAACTCTCTGTTGTGTCTGATGCGTGACTTTCATTGTCCATTTTCTCCATTTTTTCTTTCTTCCTGTGTCTTGTCGTTCTCCTCGTCTCCTCTCGCTCTTTCTCTCATTGATATCTCAGGCACCCAGCGAGCCAACGCCCGCGCGCCGGCCCCCTATAAGAGAGACTTTGAGGCCAAACTGAGGAACTTCTATCGAAAGCTGGAGACCAAGGGTTATGGACAGGGACCAGGAAAAGTCAAGTAGGTTTAAACCCTACAGATAGAAGACATTTATGTAGGAATCATCTGATTTAGCATCGATTTATGTAACATGTAATGATGTAGTCAAACACTTCACATCAGGTCTTATACAACTGGATCTGTGTGTGTGTGTATGTGTGTGTGTGTGTGTGTGTGTGTGTGTGTGTGCGTGCGTGTGTATGTGTGTGTATGTGTGTGTGTGTGTGTGTGTGTGTGGTGTGTGTGTGTGTGTGTGTGTGTGTGTGTGGTGTGTGTGTGTGTGTGTGTGTGTGCGTGTGTGTGTGTGTGTGTGTGTGTGTGTGTGTGTGCCAGGCTCATCATACGCAGGGATCACCTCCTGGAGGACGCCTTCAACCAGATCATGTGTTACTCCCGCAAAGACCTACAGAGGAGTAAACTCTACGTCAGCTTCGTGGGCGAGGACGGGTGAGAGAGACTCGTTTCCTTCCCACTTCGTCTCCTTATCGCGCTTTAGTCGAGGCGTGTGTGTATTTGCTTGGAGTAATTGATCCAGGGGAGTTTTGCTGAACGTTCATTCTTATCTTAAGTTTCAAAATGTACAATCACACACACACACGTCTGATAACATCCCAGTAAATCCACCGTCTTCTGCTGAATGAGCTGCTGGAGCAAGTGGGCGGGAAAAGACCGACCAAAGAGTATTAATGTGTAGAGTTACTGTAAACAAACATGCTCATTACAGAGATGATTGGCAGCATCTACACTGTGTTTCTGTAGGCGGCAGAATGACTGATTGTATATCCTTTGTGATCAATTGTCTCCACCAGTTCTCATTTACTCACACACCATAAACCCATATATTGAATACACATTGTTCCTTTAAGTGCTTTGCTTGATTGCACAGTCGAGTCACTGGTTCACTCTTCCTGCTCACATACATGTTGTAATGTGTCTTGTCTGCAGGCTGGACTACAGTGGACCCTCCAGAGAGTTCTTCTTCCTGGTGTCCAGAGAACTGTTCAACCCGTATTACGGTCTGTTTGAATATTCAGCCAATGACACGTACACCGTCCAGATCAGCCCCATGTCCGCCTTCGTGGACAACCACCATGAATGGTGAGCTGTCTGTCTGTCTG
>JBBMOC010001284.1:0-12857 GCA_037975185.1 Centropyge bicolor | reverse complement strand
CCCTTGTGCCGTACAAAAATGGTGCAGCAAACTTGTGCACAAGTGTACTATATATATATATGTGTGTGTGTGTGTGTGTGTGTGTGTGTGTGTGTGTGTGTGTGTGTGCTGAAGAAGAACCTGTCTCCTGTCCAGTTTTTTCAGCTCTCCCATCACACGCTGACACCACAGCAGCACTTCAAAGAGGCCTGCTTTTGATGCTAACCATCAATATGCATTTCATCCTGCACCACTTTCTCCCCAGCATTCCTCCTCTGTGTCTTCTCTCCACAGTAATTGCCTTCAAAGCCAATTAGCGCAAATTCTTTGCGACCGTGCTGGTGGTAAAAATCCAGTGCTTGTTGGCAGAGGTGTCCTGGAGGTCAGATGTATTAGCTCTCATTTTCTGTAAGCTCTTTCCGGTCTCTACTTGTACAAATATGCTATCAGCGTAACCCGTGTCAACCTTCCTACATTAATCTTCAAATGTGGTGCAGAGGGGGTTTCTGTAAATGCATTATTAGAAGAGCAGCAGCTCACAATTTTTTCAGGCTCACAGGGCATGCTGCCCTAAACATGTGAGGCTGGTAAGTATGTTTAGTTAATTTGTCGGGTTGTGTGTTGGCGGCTTGCATCCCCAGCCTAAGCCGATGTTTGGTTAATGCTGCCAGGGCCATTTCACTGTGGTGCTCGCCTGTATTCCCCCTCGGAAAATACATGTTTTAGTCTGTGAGCCAGATCAAAGCGGAGACGCCAGGATCAAAGACCGGCATCACGCCGCTTTGGTCACATCTGTGTTGTTTACATGAATGCTAAAGGCATTTATATCAAATATTACCAACTTTGAAAGATATATGTGTTGAATCGCAGTATTTTGATGTCACTTTTGAAGTACATCAGTGGGTTTGGGGATAATTTTGAAAATCTCCCCACAATTTCACAACAATTTGTAAGCCTTAAACAAGATGGGAGGACTGAACCCTGATAAAGTATGCATCTGTTTGCCCCCCCCTCCCTTTTTTTTCCAAATTCCGCCACATCCTCGCTATCAACAGTGCGGCCCCCTGTAGGTATGTCTCTGAAGATCTTAGACAGGCTCCCAGTGTCCATGCAATGGACTTAACTCCACAGGATCAAACACTTTCCGTCAGTCCTTACCATATAAGATGGATGCTGTACCTCTCTCAGACTGTTGTTCATCTGTTGACCTCAGATATTCTCTATTTGGTAATCTNTTCATCTGAGACATTGTCAACAACATGCAGTGTGATGATGTATTTTGAAATTGCCAAACCAATCATTGTCCCTGTGGGAGTTGACTTAGACTGATTAAAGATGACCAGACTGCTCTGTTGTTTAACTCTGTGCCATTTGCCTTTACTTTGCTTCCACTATTGTTTTCATGAGATATAGACATATTTATTTTTTAATGATAGTCATTCTGTCTGTGAACTCATGTTTTTTTTTTATTTCCTTCAAATCTTTATTATGCTCGTATTTGCAACATGCTTTGCATTTTCAAGGTTTGTAATCTACTGTAAACTGTTTTTGCTGTTTATGGATGAGACTTTTACAAAAATAAACTCATTGGAATGCATAGTGGGGTTTTAATTGTCATTACACAGAGCAAAACAAAACATTTCCTTAGGTGCTTACAATTAGTAGGACAGAAACATTTTACTGAGGATGATGCCACCAGAAAGACTATGTTGTTATCCAAATCAAATGAGCTTTATTTAGTTAGCCTGAAATACACTTGGGCTCACGTGTGCTTTCTGATACTGAACATTACCATGCTGATGTGCTTCCAGGTAATAGGCTAACATTAGCATGATAGCTTGTCTTATCTCACTGAACTTCAATACCACACAACAGTTTACTTTCCCTGACCTTCAACATTGCTATTGATAGAAAATAAAGTCATACATCATTGTGCATTGTAAATTGTACATTGCTGATACCATCCCAATACCAAAACATTGGGATGCTTTGTAAAACAGATTAAACAGATTGATCATCTGCTGATCTTTTTTGACATATATATATACTCAACTGAAAACAGTACTGAGAGAATATATTTGATTTGACCTCATCAACTTCATTGATTTTCTGTAAATGTCTACTTATTCTGAATTTGATGGCAGCAACGCATTTCAAACAAGTTGGGACAGGAGCAATAAAATGATCCAAAACCACCTGTTTGGATCCTTCCACAGGTAATCAGGTTCATTGGTAACAGGTGATAGAATCATGATTGGGTATGAAAGGTTCATCCTGAAAAGACTCACACAAGCGAGGATGGAGAGAGGTTCAACACTTTGTCAAACACAAGATTGTATAAAAGAGATTACTACATGGGCTCAGGAAGACTTTCTGTTTTTATTTATTTTTGGGAGTTGCACTTCACACTGAATATTATTCATTAGAGATCAATACATACACTGATACACAGTGTCTTTCAATTTGCATGTTTCTCACATTTACATAATGTGTTCTGCCTGTGTAATTGCTTCTTATTTTTGTCTAATGCCACAAGGCTACAGCAAAGGTTTATGTGCATGAGAAAAAATATACTGGACGATATGGCAGCAAAGCTTATGTATATATAGTTTTTCTCTGTGTTCTTGTAAAAGGGCCCTTTGGAGGTGATGGAATCTTAGTGGGAAAGCTGCGCCGATTTGTTTGCGCACCTCTATTGCGCAGCAATGTGTAGTCTGTGCGCAGTGATGGCTCTCGCTGCTACCCACGCGTTGACGCATGCGCAGTAGATATGGAGTAATTGGGCGCTGAAAAGGAAGGAGTAGCGGTGATACAAACTGAGCAGTACTAGCTAGGGGAACAGCAGCAAAAGTTAAAAACAACGGCCACCTAGTTCCTTTGCTTTCGCGTACTGTGATACATCGCAGAGTTTGGAACATGGCTGATAAAGAGGGTAGGTGTATTAGAAGTATTTCGCGGGTTAAGCGCTAGCCCGTCTTCCCCATGCGCCGCTTTGTGTGCGCGCCGCTGCCGTTTAACTCTGACATGGTTGCTAGCATGACATGCTAGCTCAGTAAAGTCCTGGCTTGTTGTTGGAAGCAGCCTGTATGCTGTTCTCGGTATACGCTGAATTAAAAGAACGTCATGCCCAAGCTCTACTCTTCAAGTTCATTATACACCCACTGTACTAGGCAGCAATTATTTCCACTTAACAAATTGTTTGCTTGTCATTATGCCCCCACACGCTTCTTAATACGCCGGAGTGGGTGGTAGCGAGTAATATAGCAGACAACGTTTATTTGTAGATAATGAGGAAGGGGTGGCACACCGAAAGCCACAACAGACAGGTTTGAGCGTCAAGTCGTTGGCTCTTTCACATGAACTACTATGAAAAATGTACAGTTTTGTTTGTATGGGACGGGACCTGTCAGCAGTACCACACTGGTTATACTTAAGATGTAATCGTGCTTATTCTGCTTTCCCTGATTAAATATGTAAATAGGCTGTGATGATGCACACTGTTTTCCTTTTTTCCCCCTGTCATGTCTGTACCTTGTTGTTCTGCTAAAGTGTACGACGATGCAGTGGAAGAAAGGGTCATCAATGAGGAGTACAAGATTTGGAAGAAGAACACACCTTTCCTGTACGACCTGGTGATGACTCACGCGCTGGAGTGGCCCAGCCTCACTGTCCAGTGGCTTCCAGATGTCAGCAGGTATGTACTTTGTGTCCCGCTTACTGTTCATAAAACAGGGTTTAAAGCCACAAAGGTAAATGGTAATTTACCCTATTTATTCTGTATAGTACTTTTCTTGTCTTATTAGACCACTCAAAGCCTCTTCACAAAGCAGGTTCGCATTCACCCATTCACAATCTTTCATACATGATGGCTGACTGGAAAGTGCCACCATGCACTCACTGATTGAACAGCCATCAAGAACAGTTTGAGGTTCATTATCTTGCTTGTGAACACTTTGACATGTAGACTGCAGGGATGAAGCTCCCTTTCAACTTTGCTGTCCTTGTTTTGATCTGTATGACGATTTCAATCTCCATTTCCATTGGAACTGACAGCAAAGTCGAACATAGCCAGATCTGATGGATCTGAGGTACAACAATCAACCACCATTGGCGGTTGATCGTTGTACCTCCCAAGCCACCACGGCCCCAATGTCAACAAGTGTCTGTCACTGTTAGTGACTTCTTTAGTTCAATGTCCATCAGATCTGGCTATGTTCGACTTTGCTGTCAGTTCCAATGGAAATGGAGATCAAAATGGACATACAGATCAAAATAAGGACAGCAAAGTTGAAAGGGAGAACTGATAACTGACCAAATATACAAAAAGCTGAGACATAGTACATGCTCATGGACTAAAGGTCTTTAGTGCTGGACGAAGGCTGTGCCCGTACTCACAGAATCTTAAGTTTCTTAAATAACGTTCGCCCCTAGTCATTTTGATAGAGCAACAGCCAATGGGGAAACTCCAGCTCTCAACCAACCAATGGTGTAGCTTTATCACTCAGCAGCTCAGTCAGTCACGTGGTTCTAGTGCTGACCCCACTGTTGAGGTCCAGCCAAAAACAGAAAAAGTACCACGTCCCAGAGGCTTCTGTCTGCTGTGTTATCTTGAAACTCTTTGTTCCACTTCTTTTATCTTAACATGCTGTGTCTCTTTTAACTGCAGTTTTCCTGCAACATCTAATTTTCTCAGCTTTGTTTGGAATTCACAAGCAAAAAACTGCATCAACACATCACTGTGCTCATAAAACATCTGTTCAACCCCCTGCTGCCCTCTGTGATAACCTGTACCTTGTTTTAATACAGCACAACTCACAATTTAGTTCTGTTGTATGAATTAGCAATTTTATCGCACCTCATACACTACTAGGCTTTCCCAAACAGCTGCCCTGCCATGCTGATCTTTATTTTACGATCACGACATCTGATAAAATAAACATAAATACAAGTTTCAAGGGTCACTAAAGTTTTCCTTCTTCATGACACACAGAGCTCCCTATCCTCACCCGGAAGTTTGTTTCATCCTTGTGCAAAACCTCCATTTTAGGGTGAGAATATGTCAGCCTATTGAGACAATGTTGAAAACTTATTCAGAAGGGCAGTTAATATCACAGGATCTCCCATTTCAAGACACAGTCTGTCAACAAACCTTGATACTGTGATACCCCAAATGAGCAAAAGAGAGAGAGAAGAGCATTGTTCTTGAGTGCTCAATGCTTATCAGCTTAAGGAAAACACAAGCTAATAAACAAAAAGAAGAACATTCAGAAATGCTGCATTCAGATCTGGTGACGCGGATGCACTCAGATCAGCGAGGGCCAATCTGAACCGTGCTATCAGGACAGCAAAGCGCGCCTACGGCCAGAAGATTCAAGGTTTCTTCCATGACCCCAGCAACACCAGACAATTGTGGAAGGGCATACAGACTGTCACGGACTACAAAGCCACACCTTCACCCTGTCAAGACGACATCAGCTTCCTCAACGAGCTCAACAACTTCTTCGGAAGGTTTGAAGAGCTCAATAACACCCCTGCGAGGAAAGCGACCCCCCATCCAGACGAGCAGGCACTCAGGCTTGAAACCACCACAGTGAGGACAGTAATGAGGAAGGTGAATGTGCGGAAAGCAGCAGGCCCGGACAACATTACAGGACGGGTGGTCAGGGAATGCGCTGATCAGCTGGCCCACGTGCTCACTGACATCTTCAACACCTCATTGGACCAGGCCATCGTCCCCCAGTGTTTCAAGTCTGCCACAATCATCCCAGTGCCCAAGAAACCGACCATCACATGCCTGAACGACTTTCGCCCTGTTGCACTAACACCCATCATCATGAAGTGCTTCGAAAGGGTGATAAAAGACCACATCACCTCCAAACTCCCACCATCATTCGACCCATTCCAGTTTGCCTACCGGCCTAACCGCTGCACCGAGGATGCCATCTCCTCCACTCTCCACCTGAGCCTGGCACACCTGGAGGAGAAGAACACCCACGTGCGAATGCTGTTCCTGGACTTCAGCTCAGCATTCAACACGATCATCCCTCAGCACCTGATAGGCAAACTGGGACCCCTCGGCTTCAGCACCCCCCTGTGCAACTGGCTGCTGGACTTCCTCTCCAACAGAACCCAGTCTGTACGGGTGGGCGACAACACCTCCAGCATCATCACCCTGAACACCGGCTCCCCCCAAGGCTGCGTCCTGAGCCCCCTGCTGTTCACCCTGATGACCCACGACTGTCTCCCCAGATTCAGCACCAATCACATCCTGAAGTATGCGGATGACACAACAGTAGTGGGCCTCATTCAGGACAACAACGAGAGGGCCTACAGGGAGGAGGTGGGTCATCTGGTCGACTGGTGTAGGGAGAACAACCTTCTCCTGAACGTTGACAAGACAAAGGAGATCATCGTCGACTTCAGGAGATCCCGACCCAGCCACACACCTCTCCTCATCAACGACACAGCGGTGGAGGTTGTCTCCAGCACCAAATTCCTGGGGGTGCAGATCACAGACAACCTCAGCTGGTCACTACACACCTCTTCTCTGGTGAAGAGAGCACAGCAGCGCCTGCACTTCCTGCGTCGCTTGAGAAGAGCCTCCCTCCCACCTCCCATCCTCTCCACCTTCTACAGAGGGACCATCGAGAGCCTGCTGACCAGCTGCATCTCTGTCTGGTCTGGGAGCTGCAAAGCCACAGACTGGAAAGCTCTGCAGAGAGTGGTGAGGACGGCGGAGAAGATCATCGGGACCCCGCTCCCCCCCGTCCAGGATATTGCACACAGGCGCTGCTTAGCCAGAGCCCACCAGATCCACTTAGACCCCACCCACCCCCAGAATGGACTGTTCTCCTGGCTGGCTTCTGGCAGAAGGCTCCGCAGCATCCGCTGCAGAACTGTCAGACTGAGGAACAGCTTCTTCCCTCTGGCCATCAGACTCTTGAATGCCACATAAATCCACTCAATCCACTCAACCCAACATTCATACAACACACCACTCACATGAACACTCTCCCCCAGAACGGCTGAGCACATACACTCATGCACATGGACTTCTGTGAATCACACTCTCTCCCCCCCTTTTCTCACTGAATCCACCAACACATTCACACACAAACACACCACCCCCATCTGGAACCACTGGTCACTCCCCCCTTCCTCCTCTTCTTCAACTCAGCACACCACAAGGACATTACTCTGTTATGGACATTACTCTTGGGTTTTCATACAATTACTTCTTATTTTCAATATTTAAATTAAACCTACAATCTTACTTAAATTTTCAAGATAACACCTGGTCATGTTCACCATTTCTCAACTGTCTCTGTTATGTGCAATATTTTCTGTATATTTTCTGTATATTTCTGTGTATTTATTCTAGATATCTATATTCACTTTTACATTCAACACTACTACTAAGTGCAATAATTCAACTTGCTGCTACTTGCTCTGTGCAATTACCTGTATATAACTTTTGTTCATTTACATATAGTCTATACATAGCTCATAGCACCGTATTTATTTATAGTATATATTTATATCTCTTTTTTACATATTTTTTACTACACTGACTGACAGATTGTTGCTGACTCTTTGTTGGAAGCCATTGCATCGAAATTTCGTTACCCAACTTGCACTGCCGTGTATATTGTGTAATGACAATAAAGTAAGTCTAAGTCTAAGTCTAAGTCTAAATAAAGTTTATTTTTTAGTTTAAGTTAAGGTGTGTTTAGCTCTATTAGCCACCATAGAAAAGAGCACACAAGAGAGTGACTGAGCATAAAAAACTGAACAGAAACTGAAATTAACTTCTTCTTTGTTTTTTTGTTTTTACTTGCTAACTTCTAAAGAAAACAGATAAACCTCTGGGCAGCAATCACATAATGCCCTTACACAGATTTCACGTACTGCTCAATGCTGAATTGTAATTGTCCACAGTGACAGGATCTGTGAGATGTTGCAAATATCAAGCATCTGTAATTGGAAGGGATTCTCTCTCAGAGCCTGGGAACCACATTTGTATTCTGTTGGCCTGTTGCCTGCTAGGAATGTCATAAGCAAGTTGTGTCTGTAAATCTGAGGGCCCAGACTGAGCTCTTATTAGGTATGAATGCTTCTATCTAAATTTTCTTTTAAATTGCCAAAATTAGAAACAGTTATGGCTTGTCATAATTTTCAAGAAAATTCCAAAGGACATCCCTGTGTGTCTGTATCACAAGTATGACTAGAATGACCAAATCACAGGAATCAATAAGAGATTCCTTAAAGCCAAAAACGTTTATTTATTTATTTTATTTTATTTTGTTTTGTTTTTATTTTTATTTTTATTTTTATTTTTATTTTTATTTTTATTTTTTTAACCTTTCCTTTCATTTTCATACCTTTACCATTCTTTCCTGTATAAAAGCTTATTGTGTTACTGTTGCTTTAATTATCAGCAATCTTTGACACTTTTGGAATATCTCATGAAAACTATTTTCATGAAAACTCATCACATTTGCCTTCCATACCAAAAAAAAGGCAAAGCCAATGTTGCTACCCTGAGTATGGATTACAATTATGTCCATGTGTTTGAACTCGGCAGGCCAGAGGGGAAGGACTACACAGTTCACAGGCTAGTTTTGGGGACCCATACATCAGATGAGCAGAACCACCTTGTGATTGCCAGCGTCCAGGTACCAAATGATGATGCCCAGTTTGACGCCTCACACTACGACAGCGAGAAAGGAGGTAAATGCACTAGGAATCATCCTTGCATCAGAAACCTATTTGTGTGTTTGGAAACCTGCATTATTTTTTTTCAGTTTACAGTCTTATCAGTATATTTTTAAATGCTACTGACAGGTGGATCTGTTGCTTATGTGTTTCTCTGTGTTAAGTAGTTTACTTTTGGATGTAGCAGAGTTGCTAGCATGGCAACAGTGTCAAAGCAGGCCTGGCTAACAGAAGCTAATGTACTATATTCTGTACTGATCATCTTTGATAAATCATAAAACTCAGCAGGAGAGCACTGAGGCAGGAGAAAGTAGGCACTCCCATCTAGAGAACAAATTACATGGCTGCAAAATGTTCACACATTTGATACATAGTCACCTTGTTACTGCCAGTGAACTGGACAAATCTATTCAAAACTTTTATTGAACCAGTGTTGCAACTGTTGCAAAATTGCCAGTACAAACATTGCTGCCTGTATAGTATAATAATTTTGATGTAAAACGTTCGCAGGCTGATATTTTGTATTTTTGTGTTGTTCTTTCAACATGGCCTTGGTGTGTAAAGGTCTTTACTGTCAACAACTGTCAATATCTGTCAGTGCTATGTTGGAAGTGTAGCTATTGTAATCAATAGCTTGTCCAAATGCTGGTGGAACAGAAGGTCCAAACAAATGCCGTCATTATAACATCACATTACCACCAGTGGTCAAACAGCTGACAGAGGGTCTTAAAACTGGTTTCACACAAGCTCAAACTTTAAACAGAGGCTGAGATTTTCAGCAGCACATTGTTAGGCACTGTTCTGCTTCAATATAATGATGTAGGTCAGAGGTTTTCAAAGTGGGAGGTGGGCCTCCACAGTGGTGCTCCACAGTTTTGTGGGAGGCTCAGTGAATGGAAATGGAAAAATATTGCACTAGTTAAGAACACTATTTGTCAAGACACTGGTTTAAACATTGAGTAACTGAGATATTTCTGTTGTTGAGGGGATTATTGAAACAGGGCCTGATTCATGGTCCATTCATTCTTTATGCTGAAACTGTTCTCTCTTCCAGCAGGTATGTTGATGGGTGCCCAGCTGTGTGTGGGTGTGCTGAAGGCTCAGTGCTCCCTTTGTGTATTGCCAAAGGTAGTATCAATATGTTAGTATGGCCGCTGAACAATTACAAGGTACAGTTCAAGTCCAAATCACAATACATACAAAGCCAGTCTATCTTACATATTTAAAAATGTGAAAAGTTTATTTATACAGCACAAAATAATATAACAGTAACAGAAGGGCACAAAATAGGGCACTTTTCATATAGAGCAGGTCTAGACCATACTCTGTTGTATTGACATATCAGACTAAATACTGAGACTGAACCACTAATATGAATCTTTCAAATGCAATACCTGTGAGCAGTGCGAGATCTATAGGATTTAGGATTTACAAGTTTGTTTTTGTAACAACACAAATTTTAGAGAGACCCTGTTGAATTGAATTGTTTCCCAAAGCTTTTGGACTCCTGTTTTGAAAAGGTGCAAGCCTTTTACAGTAAACTGACTAACAGTACTGTGGCATCATTAATCCTTTTTAAACGGAGAGGCATACCGCTGGCATAAGGTTAGTCAGCCAGTGTTCTAGAAGCAAAAGAGGAGTGACATGTAACACAACAGCTCTAAGAAATTTGCAATTTTATAGTGTGCACTGGTCCTAAGTTAATGTTCTGCTTGTTCAACAAGTGTTTGATAAATTTCTTGTCCTGTCTCCCTCCCTGTGTATTTTGTTATGGATGACCAGCATTGTTGTCTTTGCGTACAGTATAGGCAGGTGCCAGCACACAGGAGAAAAAGCTATTGAGACATTCAGACCCAGATTGACGGCCCTGCAGTAGTGGATGCACTCATTACTGAAATTCCTTTATCGCAACAACAATTTCTTATTTTTCTGCCATTAACAGATCAACCATGAATATATTGTGTAGCCCTTGTGAAATAGACCACCTTACCTATCACAAGCAAGGTTGTGTCAAGTGTCTGGTTTCAATTTCCTAACTTTGATATATTACAGTCTAATTGTCTTCTCTTGTCAGAGTTTGGTGGATTTGGTTCAGTAAGTGGGAAAATAGAGATCGAGATCAAAATCAACCACGAAGGAGAGGTGAACCGAGCCCGCTACATGCCCCAGAATCACTGCATCATTGCCACTAAGACTCCCACCTCTGACGTGCTGGTCTTCGACTACAATAAACACCCAACTAAGCCAGGTTGGATGACTGCCGTGTTTACGTACTAAATACTACATGTATCAGAATGCTCACAGTCCAGTGAGTCGCACATCATGTCGGTGAATGCAGTGTGTATTTATGCATTTCAGATCCCAGTGGGGAGTGTAGTCCTGACTTGAGGCTGAAAGGCCACCAGAAGGAAGGGTATGGCCTGTCCTGGAATCCCAACCTCAGTGGCAACCTACTCAGTGCCTCAGATGACCATGTAAGTGATTAGAAACACTGTTTGGGTGGGGCAGCCTATATCAAGCAAGATATTCTGTGAGCTAAGTAATGTGTTGCTACAGCTGTCAAATAAATACAGCGAAAGAAGTGTAACATTTCCCTCTGAAAGGTAATGAAGAAGAAACATTAAGAACTATGAAATGGAAGAATTGAAGTAAAATTCTAGCATCTCATAATTGTACTTATACTGCACAATACTTAAGTAAATGTACTTCGTAACTTTCCTCCACTCTGCTGTGTTGTTTTAGTCTTTACTGCATTTTATTAATTCCATTTGTGCCACTACATGAAAATCATCTTCAGAGACTTGGAACTTGCTTCATCACAGTGGAAAAGTGTCTGTCTTTATTTCAAACCTGCAATGATGTGCAAATCTATGTGATCATTGTGTTTTAATGGAGTGGTATGTGCAGACACGAGAGAAGTTGGCTGTATTGTCTGTAAGTAACACCCCCTGTGGCAAGTTTCACAGCTTGTAAAAACTTGTAGCCAGCCAGGAGTCGTACAGTTCTTGTGTGGGGGACTTGTGTCAATTCTTGCAAAAGGCTTCTAATTTGTTGCGAATCTTGGGCCATCTTGCATGCACAAATCTTTTGAAGTCCATCAGCAGATTTTCAATGATAATTAGCTCGTCCGACTGACAGGGTCAATGCAAAACCTTCACCTTGCACCTCTTGAGCTCGTCCATTGTGTGTGCTGAGGTGTGTTGAAGATCATTATCCAGCTGTAGAAGCCATTCCCTTTTTATCTTCAGCTGTTTTACACATAGTGTGATGTTGGTTTTATTTAATTGAATCCATTCTTCCCTCCATCAGAGAAACATCCCTTGTGTGACTGGCTGCAATGCAAGCCCAAAGCATGTCAGATCTAACCCCGTTCTTAACAGTTGGAGAGGTGTTCTGTTAATGGAATTCTATGAAGTGTTGAAATTTGCATCACTTGGCTTTTTCTAATGATGGATGTGAACAAGACACAGCCCTTAAAAGCTAATTTAGTTCTGAGACTTTGGTAAAAGTTATATGGTTTTGGGTGCCCAAACGTTTGCATGGTGCCCCTCTGAACAAAAATACTTCACTAAATGTTGAAAAGAATGTTTCGTTTTAAACTTTGTTTTTTTGGAGATCAATTTATCTTCTTCTAACTTAACTATTCACAGTAACAGAAATTTTGACCAGGGGTGCCCAGGCTTTTGCTTGCCATTGTGTATTTAGCTGTCGGAGGAAAATAAACACTCAGTATTACAAATCAATGTGAGAGTACTGTCACACTGGATTTCTTTGCTGTCGTGTGTCCAAGGACAATAACAGACAAATGAGAAAGGGTTTGGTAACCTTTTCACACATTTGTGGAATGTCCCAGTAACAGTACCAACTTTGACAGGCTGGGTGGACAGGACACGTCTCTCAACAGCTGGAATCATTTGTAACACTGAAACATTTTGTGTTGCCATCGAGAGCCCACAAAAACCAGTTAGCAAGTGAGCAGAGAAGATGAAAAAGTATCTGGAGTGGAAAAGGGCACTTCAGGCCACTGGAAGCACTGGTGTACTGTTTTGTCTTTTTATGACAGCACTTTCTCACCTTACAGCTATTCATTGTAGCGAGGGGATAAGAACTTGATTGTACTCCCCCTTTATTTCTCTCTAGACGATCTGTCTATGGGACATTGG